>VUQH01085956.1:0-13738 GCA_015106775.1 Etroplus canarensis | reverse complement strand
CCGAAAGCAATAAAAAAACAAATATAAGTGTAATGAAAGTAGGCTTCCCATGTGCACAATTGTGCAATGTTTCACCCCCTTTAAAGAAAAAATGAAAAACACATCTAAAAAGCATACAAAAAGGTAAAAGTAAGAAAAGTAAAAGGGGAGCCGTCGTAACTTGCTGCTGTTCACACAGCGCCATTTTAGCCATCTTGGCTTGCTGTGTGGACCGGGACTTCAGTCCTCGGCATCGCCTGATGCCGGTGGCCGGGAAAGAGGACATCACGGCTGGGGTGTTGCATTGGGCCAGAGGTGGGCCCTGGCCGGCCGGTGCTACCCTTGTATGGAGCACCAGGTCCTGGGGGAACGCCATATCATTTCACTGTGTATTTATATGTAGTTGAAATGACAATAAAGTAATCTAATCTAATCTAATCTAAAGAAAACTAAATAAAAAAAAATATACACTCCTCAAAAAAATTAAAGGAACATTTTGAAAACACATCAGATCTCAATGGGAAAAAGATCATGCTGGATATTTACACTAATATCTTAGGAATGAAAGGATGCCACATCATTGTGATGAAAATGAAAATTATCAACCTACAGAGGGCTGAATTCAAAGACACCACAAAAATCAAAGTGAAAAAATGATGCGGCAGGCTAGTCCACTTTGCTGAAATTTAAAAGCAGCAACTCAGAATCATACTCAGTCTGGCCCTCATGTGCCTGTATACATGCCTGACAACGTTAGGGCATGCTCCTAATGAGACGACGGGGTTATCTTCTCTCAGATCTGGACCAGGGCATCACTGAGCTCCTGGACAGTCTGAGGTGCAACCTGGTGGCATTGAATGGATCAAAACACAATGTCCCAAAGGTGTTCTGTTGGATTTAAGTCAGGCGAGTGTGGGGGGCTAGTCAATAGCATCAATTCCTTCATCCTCTTGCCGCATGAGGCCGGGCATTGGCATGCACCAAGAGGAACACAGGACCCACTGCTCCATTGTGGGGTCTGGCAATGTGTCCAAGGATTTCATCCTGATACCTAATGGCAGTCAGGGTGCTATTGCCTAGCCTATAGAGGTCTGTGCGTCTCTCCATGGATATGCCTCCCCAAACCATCACTGACCTACCACCAAACAACTCATGCTGAACGATATTACAGGCAGCATAACGTTCTCCATGGCTTCCCCAAACCCTTTCATGTCTGTCACACGTGATCAGGGTGGACCTGCTCTCATCTGAGAAAAGCACAAGGCACCAGTAGTGGACCTGCCAATTCTGGTATTCTATGGCAAATGCCAGTTGAGCTCCATGGTGCCAGGCAGTGAGCACAGGGCCCACGAGAGGATGTTGGGCTCTCAGGCCACCCTCATGAGGTCTGTTTCTGATTGTTTGGTCAGAGACATTCACGCCAGTGGTCTGCTGGGCTCTGGCGGTGTTCATCCTGTTCTTTCTTGCACAAAGGAGCAAATACTGGTCCTGCTGATGGGTTAAGGACCTTCTACACTATACAATTCCCCCCCTGGGATTAATAAAGTATTCTGATTCTATGTCCCTGTTCAGCTCTCTTAAAGCAACTGCCTGTCACCTGGAATTTTCTCCAGGCTCTTGAGACTGTGCTGGGAGGCACATCAAACATTCTGGCAATGGCACATAATAATAATTATTATTTTTAATTAACCTTTATTTAACCAGGAAGTGAAAGAGATTATTGCTGACAGGCAGCATTACTCTAGCACGTTTTTCAATGGCAGCAGAGCCTGGAGCTCCCAGAGAAAACCTGTGCAAGAACACGCAAACTCCACACAGAAGGGTCCTGCCTGGGTTTGAATCCAGGACCCTTTTGCTGTGAGGCAACAGTGCTAATCACTGAGCCACCATGCTGCAAACGATGTGCCGTCCTAGAGGAGTTGAACTACCTGTGAAACCTCTGTAGGGTCCAGGTATCGTCTCATACTACCAGTAGTGACAATGACCCTAGCCAAAAGCAAAACTGGTGAAAAAAAAGTCAGAAAATATGAGGAGGAAAAAATTTCAGTGGCCTCCACCTGTAAAACCATTCGTATCATTGTTGCCACTCTAGTGCACCTGTTGTTGAAATAATTATCACCAAAGCAGCTGAAACTGATTAACAACCCCCTCTGCTAATAACCTAATAAAATAAAAATAACCTAATCAGAAATACAAAACTAAAATAACTAACCTGTTGTATACACATCCTCTTCACTGAAGACATTGTGTTATGGTGGTTGACTACTCCACTGTCTGACCTTGTCTCTTAAATTGCACTAAATTTTTGACAGTTTCCTTACTTAAAAGTTAATTAGTCAGTTTTCCCAGGGGTTAACCACCAAGACCATCCAAAATCAGGACTGCAAATCATATAAAATGTTATCAGAAAAAAGATACCTTAATACATCCATCATCCAGTGTAGCACTGTCATCATGGAGTTGACTGCTTCCCTGAGCAGACAGATCACTGTTTTCCTCCACTGAGCGCACTACAGGACTGTGCGAGTGCACAGGTGATGGCCGGCTAGGGGGACGTGATGCAACTGAATGAACGCTGCCACTGATGATCACAGGTCTGGTCTCAGTTTCCTCTGCAGTTGTCTTGAGAAGGAAAAGAAGAAAAATGTATGATAGGATTGTACAAAATCTATTAAATGTGCATCACTATTAGCTCTGAAAGTGCCACTAACTTACAGAGACACCATCTGTCCCAACTCCCCATGCTCACTCTTAACTGATTTTTTTTTTTATATACTACATTGTTAATAAAAGATACATGCAACTACCAAACTAGAGGAGAAATCATTTCTTGTTAATACATAGAAAGCTTTTTAAACAAATTGCTCTGGGAGACTGACCTTCGAAGGACCAGGGTTCTTCAGCTGCACATATTTCTCCAGAGCTCCTCTGCAGCGCTCTACGATGTGCTCCATCTGAAGGTAGCTGGCAGCTGTCAGGTAGTTTACAATCTCCTCTGGGTTGAACTGCAGGACACCAGTGTAGCAGGACTGAAGCAGATCACATACCACTGTGGCACTGTAGAGCATTGACACCTGGAGAAAAATGGGAGGGAGAAGCAGAGAAGCTCTGCATGTACTCTGGACAAGAACATTATAGAAAGGCATAATGACACAGCGAGATTGTGCGTGGTGATGTTGGCTTACCTGTAGCTTGGATGACGGGTTGAGGAGGAACTGGTCCCTCAAGAAGGGAGAGCAGGCAGCCAGCACCACCTTATGTCCCCTGAATATCTGGTTGTTGCTGGCCACAATGGTGATGTCACAGAAATGCTGGCGGGACCTCAGTGAATTCATGTGCTTCAGGGTCATATCCCCGTGCCCAGGTAGCCGAAAACACACCAACTCCATTTTCTCTGAGGAGAAACGAAGATGTGTCTACAGTTCTTTAGATATCTACAGATGAAAAATTTCAGAAATTATCAATAAAATAAATCACTTACTAGACTCCCACAAACAACTGTTTAAGATCATCATATCAGAATTTCATAACTTTTTTACACTAATCAGAGAGTTCACATTATGAGACGAATGCACAAACTAAAAAGAACAGGACTGAAAATCAGCTTTTTGTGGAGCTCATACTCAGATGGAAAGACATGCCTCAGACTGACACTATAACAGGTTAACATGAGGATATGCAGTTTCTACTGCTTAAATTGCTATATTAAAAACACCAGGTATATCCACTTAATGAGCAGAGGCTAAAAGAACTTTATTTCAATGTGTTTGGCAGAAAAATATTAGGAAGAGCTCAGAGTGATGAGAAAAAAATTTTCTCAAAAGAAGTTCAACTAGACCCAAAGCTATTTAAGCAATAATTTCTTGAAAGAGAAATAAAAAGATCACTGAAAGGGTTTGAGAACCCTTTTTTCATATTTTGTAGAAGATCTGGATCTAACAGAGAGCCAGTCTGAGTAATTGATTCATGTAAACTATGCACCCTTTGGACTACTATATGTTTTAAATAGCCAAAAAGCTTTTGTTTTTGCTATATGTCTGCACTTAAAAAAAGAAATAAGCTATGTTTGGACACTGGTTACTATGCATATCAACTAGAAGTGATGCATTTCAACTGTAAAAGACAACTGATATCTCCCAGACCAGGGTCAGTGCCTTTGTTGGAAAACACAGATGGGAACACGTTATGAAGGCTGATTTAGGCAGCCATTTTTGGTCATTTTTTTAACCATTAATTTCAAAATTTGAGTGGTGCGGGTGAAAACCCCTGTAAAAGGACTTTCTTCTTATGCAAAATAATATTCTCGGCACTCTGGAGGAATCTGGATAGGATAATATATGCATAAGGTATAAATTTAAATACTGCTGTAAAATCAGTGGTTCATGAAATTAAGCAATTTTACTCCAGATCAAAACTGTGCTTTATCCAGATTAACTTTAGGAGCAAGCCAGTGCCCAAGTGGTCTGAATTTCCCTCATGATTATTGCACATTACCCAAAGAACTATAAAGACGAAAAAAAAAACAATTATTGACTCAGGTTTGGGTTTTTTTTGTTGTTGTTTTGTTTACTACTTGGCAGGTATAAAACAAGAAACTGAAGTGATATTTGTCTAAAACTAAGCACCTTCGGCTGCTCTCTTGCATTTCTCCACAGAGGTAACCGCAGCTTGTCGCAGTTTTTAGTGCAGGATGCCTTTAAGTGATATTTGTCTCATACATCTAAAATTTCACCAATTTTAACATATTTTTCCAGTTAGATCCATAAGTACCATTCATAATTGGGCCAGAGAGCTGAAATTAAACAGCAAACTACTACTCCTCTGGGGGTGCATACCTACCAAGTTTAGTGAAGCTTCTCCCAAATCTGATCACAGATCTCTAGGGCTGACATGGTAGCGTAACCAGGTCAAAACCATAACACCTGCAGACTTTCCATTTTATGGTTATAAATATTTTTGAAATCTTAAATTTGTGCCAAATCACATATGTAGATTTGACTACTGTGGTGACCCCTTGGGGGAAAAAGGGACCACTGAAAGTACCTTTAAAGGAATGGCTAAAGAAAAAAAAGAATGAGTGTGTCTACAAACTCAAAGAACTGGGGATCCATGACAAATAACTCAGCATGGTGGGTTTCAACTTAGAAAATCATAAGCACAAAGTAGCCAGATAAAGCCAGTGGAACATTCTCAATAGCTGACATATGAGGTGTGAACAAAAGGTCCAACAACCAGCCCATAAAACCAGCCTTTATCCTGCACCCCTGGCCTGCTTTGAGTCCAGCTGCCTTTGTTTGATAACTTCCTGCAAGTCCCATTTATATCACTTCAATTGTACGCTCTCAAAGCTCACTGGATCCTTCAAGTTCTTGAACAGGACATCAGCCAAATTCAAATCAGACGATGTTTCAGACATTTTTGTTCAAAGCGCATATTATGGCGCTCTGATTTCAAACACAGATATCTGGACTCAAAGAGAGTCTAAGCTCATTTCTATCCCCTTGTGTCCTTAAGATTGCATCACAGCAGAGCTTACAATGCTTTGTTGTTAGAAAGGGGAAATCTGGTACGATACTCACACTAACCTGTATAACCATTAGCTAGTATTTCTCCCTAAATAAAATTCATTTAGAGGGTTTAGTTTTTCCATTATAGAGAATGGGAACTGACACTAACATATCAAACTTGTTCTAGCTGTATATTTCATAATATCACACACAGCTTCAAGTCTCAAAGTGAAAGAAATGAGGAATATGGTTCTAATAAGAGGTCAAACAATAGACAGTACAATACTGTCTATTGTCTGGTAGCTTCCTGAAAGAACAAAAAGCTTCAGAATAGGTATCCGTTGATGGCTGGTTTGAATAAATGTTTGACTACACTCCCTTTAAAGTGTGACTGAAACACAGAGATGAAAGAAGTTATCGATAATCAAGTTGACTGATACTAAAATTAGTAAGTATTTTGATAATGGATTTGTTGTTTCAGTAATTGTATCTTCGACTGCGCCCTTGTATTTTCCCCCAAGGGGTTGGTACAACAGATTGATCCACATTGGTAATTTGGCAGATGTTTTACACCAGATGCCCTTCCAGACGCAACCCTCTATGGTGAGAGGTGCTTGTGTCCCCACCGGGAATTGAACCAAGGACCCTTCACTTGTAAGTAAACTGGTAGGCTATGGGGACACTAGATTTGTTGTCTTAGTAATTTAAAAAAATCTATTCCTCCTCAATATTCCTTCTCTTTATATCTTAGGTATGAGTATTTTCTACTATTCTTTAGAGTCTTACAGATATTACTTTTGGGATATATGGGGTGGAGAGTAATTTGAAGGAATAAAAAGGAAATTGACTGGCTGATATTCTTTCTTTCTTTGCATCAAATAAAAGGAGGAATTTAAAAATGCCACTTCAGTCAATGAGCACTGTTAAATGAGCAAATAATTACCAGATAAATAACACTCCTGGAAAAACATTCAGTTGGTTTAGTAAAAAGCAAATGCAGTTTTTTCCCTGCATATAACAAATGCCAGTGCCAATTAAAGGAAAATCACCAGGACTGGTGGGTTTTCAAATGGCCAGAAATAACAGGAAAATGTATAGCTCTCTGTCAAGTAAGTTAAACATTGCCTTAAGGCATACCATTGTGCTTAAAGGCCATTTCTCAGCCAGGAAAAACCCTGACCTAACATTCGTCAAATGTAAGCAGAAACTTTTGCACCAAGACTGAGCTAACAATCATCAAAAATGATTTACAGAATATGTAAAATATTATTCAATAAATTTATACAAATAGAGCCACAAGTTTTCAGATGATGAAAGATTTTTTTTGAAATTTTACCTCTCTACGCTACTGTAGATTTTAAATCAAACTGTCTAAATGTGATTGACATGTAGACTTTCAGCTTTAATTCAGTGAGTCTGACAAAAGAACTGCATTAACTGTTTAAGAATTACAGACTACGGTCTCTCATTTTCAGAGGATCAAAAGTAATAGGACAATTGTCTGACAAGCAGATTCATGGCCAGGTGAGGCCTGTTCTCTCATTATTCCAGGACAAACCAAGCAGGTAAAAGCTCTGGAGTTGATTCTAAGTCTTGACCATGTATTTGGTAATTGTTCAATCAAATTCTCAATATGAGGTCTAAAGAGATCAATGCACGTGAAGGAGGCCATTATCAGGTTGAAAAACCAAAATAAACCTATCAGAGAGATAGCAAAAACTTTAGGATTGGCCAAAACAACCACCTGGAATATTGTTAAAAAGAAGGAAAGCACTGGCCAGCTCAGCAACGCCAAAAGGCCTGGAAGACCACGGAAAACAACTAAAGTGGGTGATCACAGAATGTTTTACTTGGTTAAGAAAAACCCCTTCACAACATCTAGCCAAGTCAAGAACACTCTCAAGGAGGTAGGTGTATGTTTGACAAAGGCTATTATCAAGAGACGTCGTCATGAAACCGAAGGGTTTACAACAAGGTGCAAACCTCTGGTTACACTCAAGAACAGGAGGGTGAGATTATATTTTGCCAGAAAACATCTAAAAGAGCCTGCCCAGTCCTGGAATAAAATTCTCTGGACAGATGAAACCAAGAATAACTTATACCAGAATGATGGGAAGACAGTATGGAGAAGTAAAGGAACAGCTTATGATCTAAAGCATACCACATCTCTGTCAAACATAGTGAAGACAATGATATAGCATAGGCATGCATGGCTACCAGTGAAACTAGGTCACTAGTGTTTATTTGTGATATGATGGGTGATCAAAGAAGCAGGATGAACTCTAGAGTGTACAGGGCTATAACCTGCTCAGATTTAGGCAAATGCTGCAAAACTGAACAATGCAAACAGACAATGACCCAGAGCATACTGCACCTCATCTCCACCCAACAGAGCAGCTTTTCAGTTACTGAAAATTAAAAAATGAGGGCAGAGAGATCCACAAACAAGCAGCAAGGACACCGTATTAAAGGCCTGGCAGAGCATCTCAAAGGAAGACACAGCATTTGGTAATGTCCGTGGGTTCTGACTTCAGGCAGTCATTGAGTGCAAAGGATTTTCACCCAGATTTTAAGAACAATCCTTATTTCATGTAACGTTAGTTTGTACAATTATTTCCGAGCCTCTGAAAAATGTAAGTATAAAAATAGCTGCAATTCCTAAACAGTTAATACAATTCTTCTGTCAAGCCTCTGGAGTTAGAGCTGAAAGTCTGTACTTCGATTACATGTGGACAGATTGATTTAAAAAAAAACAAAAAAAAAAAAACTGTGGTGGCGTGCAGAGGCAAAATGACACAAAATCTTATGAACCCAACTGTGTTATTAGTGATACTTGAGTAACCCAGTAATGGATGGGATCATAACAAGCTAATTAAATCGATGTTGTTGCTCAGGACTCACGGACGCTGAAAAGTTGGGCTAGCTAACGTCTGAGCGTGAAAGCAGGTGTTTAAAAGAATACAATTTCCAGTGTTTAAAGAGCAGCGGAGACTATAACAAACACAAGATATTTAGTCGACTGCAGCAAAAGGTTGAATCCGATTAGAAAACAATTTTTTTTCCTCATTCCCCACCAGCCCAGCTAGCTACTGTTAGCTACAAACAGCTCGCTTTTCGTATCTGCTCCTAACCAGCAGCCACTAGAACAAAAGCCCCCCAGTTATCGTCAAACTTTACCGCCACTCACCTTCGCTTCTCTGTTCCTTGAAAGCCTTGTGGACTCTCCAAAAGGCAAATCTGGGTTTCTTTAAACGGAACAACCATTAACTGCGGTGATGCTAGCCGAGCAAGCGGTGTCTTCTCACTCCTCCAACCGCCACCAGCCACTACCTAGATTTCTGTTTACTTTTCGGCCTCTCTTTGGGGGGAGGAATTGCATCCCGTGACAACAAACACGGGCTGCCTCGCGTTTCGCTGCTGCGCTGACTTTGAATCGGTTTTCGTGAGAGGCTTCTCCGTGCGGTCAGCCGGAAAGGGAGAGCACGCACGCTGACTTCTGATCAGCCCATTCTAAAAAATCAATTGGCACAAGGAGGGGGCGGGGCTGCCGAGGTGACGTAGCACGTTCTCATACGTTTGTACGTTGGTTGGGAAACATGTCGGCGCTGGAGACAACGACAAAGGTAGCTAACGTACTGAAGCTGAAAACAGCATGCAGGCGAAAGTTATGTCTACCTATCTACTTTCAAACTCATTACCAGACACAACCTGCCTGCTGCTAAATTGCTCATGACTTTAGTTGGGGATTGTAATGTCTCTCTGTTGAAAGCTGGGCTGCAATGCTAGCAGAGTTAGCCTGTAACAGTGTTTTAATGGGAGAGCTGCTCTGATGTTTTGTATTTAACATCCTCTGTACTACAAGTGTTTTGCGTTTATTTCAGTGCATTTGGGCGTGTTTTCAGTCGTAGTTGTTAGGAGGGTCAGTTTTTACAGTAGATGTTGAAATCATCTGCCCTTTTTGCTCTTCTGAGACATGCCCAGCAAACAAAGGAGAACTGTAAAATATGCTTTTTTATTTCTGGATTCTTGTTGACAGAAGTGTTTTGCTTTCATTCGTCTTAAAATGTATGAATGGGTCGATGGACTCGACGTGGTAGTTGATGTAACAAACGCTTTTGGCTGAGAGATTTATGTTTGGACAAGGCGGAAATTGGCGGCGTAGTTGCTCTAAATCTGTTTTTTTTTAAACGCATAGTGCCTCACGGTATACCAAAGAGCATCAGTGACAATTGTCTCATCTCACCCTATACCTTGCATCCTCTTCCCTCACACCAACCCTCAGCATGTCCTCCTTCACTACATCCATGAACCTTTTCTGTGGTCTTCTAGTTTTTCTCTGTCCTGGCAGCTTCATCTTCAAAATCTTTGGCCTGTATATCCACTAACCCTCCTCTGCTTATGCCCACACCATCTCAGCTTTGCCTCTCTAACATTGTCTACAAATTGCTCTGCCCTTCACTCCAAGAGAAAGTCTCACCATCTTCAGCTCTGCCATTTCTAGCTCCACCTCCTGGCTTTTTGTAAGATTTATCTCGATCTGTACAACATTTTCTCAATATAAAGACAACAGAGAAACAATAAAGACTCAAATAATATTGTTATTACATTATAATTAATTGACTAATAAGGAAATTTATAAGACTGAAAAAGGTATAAGATGAAGCATCAGCTTGTGATGCCTGTCTTTCTTACAAATATCATATTAAACTAAATGGTTGAACAGTTTAGAGACAAAGACAGAGAGGCAAGGCTGAGATGCGGTTTGGACATGTGCAGTGGAGGGATAGTGGATATACTGTACAAAGGATGTTGAAGATGGAGCTGCCAGGTAGGAGGAGAAGAGGAATCCCACAGACAAGGTTCATGGATGTAGTGAATGAGGACATGCAGAGGGTTTGTGCGACAGAAGAGGATGCAAGGCATAGGGTGAGATGGAGGCAGATGATGTGCTGTGATGACCCCTACAGGGAGCAGCTGAAAGAAGAAATGAAAAATGACACGGATCACTCAACTGTTGAAGCTTGACTTCATTTGCTGAAGTTTCTTTTAACATTATCCCTTTTCATTATGGTACAAGATATTATTTTTAAATCTTTGTCTAAAGGTGCTTAACAGATACAAAGTACAGTTTTGCACTAGTGTTTACCAGTTTTGGGAAGGGGGCGTTTTAACTGAAGTTACCTGGATAATTGATAAGTGCTTCATAGCACAAAAACGCTCTTTCAGTTAACATGTTCTATCAAAGTAGGCAAAGTTTCTCTTAGAAGATAGCTTGCTTGACATAAAGGTATCGCTTGGCCAGAGGTAACACAAGTTTAGTGGATACACATTTTGGTTCACCTCTAACATGCAGGCTTTTACATGTACATCTTGTATGAATAATTTGAAAGCAGGTCGTAATTCCTTTGTGTATGAGGGAAATTATTCTATCATTTTGTGTCGTCTTATAGTGAAACAGTATGATTAAATCATTAAAATAATAGCCTGAAATAGTATCGGTTTTACGCTTCTTCACTTGCTTTCTCTACCAGGAACACCATGAAAATGATGAGCCACAAACATCAGTGGAGGAATTAGCTGGGCCAAGTCAAATAAAGGAAGGTAAGTCTATTGTGGCCAATTTAGAATCACCAATTAACCTAACACATGACTTTGGGATGAAGCCAAAGTACTTGAAGAGAACATGCATAGATACAGGGACAGCATGCGACCTCCACACAGGATTTGAACCCAGAACCTTCTTGCAGTAAGGCACCAGTGCTAACCGCTGCCTCACTGTGCGACCATCAGATAATGTTAATCTTTGAAAACTCTGTTTTCAGTTTTTTTTTTTAGTGATTTTGATTGTAATTTAACTTTAAAACTTTTATAGAAATGCATATAAATATACATATATCTATTTGTGTATGTGTATTTTTTGCATGGCTACATGTTTTATTGTACAGATAAAAAGGTCTCTTTTAAGCATTGGGTTTTCTTTACTAATAGTCACAAGTTTCCAGTACCTTCGGCTGCTCCCTTTTATTCTCCCCAAAGGGTTGCCACAGTGGATTAAGCCACATTGGATTCCCTTCCTATAACAACCCTCCATGGTGAAAGGGCCAGGGACCTTTTGCTTATAAGGCAAATGTGTAAGCCACTAGATTATGGGGCCACACTCACAAGTTTCCTGTAATGCCATTACATTTAATTTTGCCCACATAGAGCAACAGACAGTATAATTATACCCAATTTCCAACCAAGGACAACGAAGTTTACTTGACTTGAACTCTGGATGTTTCTCAGATAATGCAGCCTCCACCTCATCTGCTGCTGCCAACAAGACGGAACCCATGGGTGTTATGTCATCACTGTTGTCGTCCCAGCAGCCTGGAAAGGATACCTCCGCATCTGGAGAGGATGGTGAAAAATGGTCCCCTGTGTCCTCCCCACAGAACAAATCTGCTACTGCAGGTGAGACTTGAATTGAGTTAGCTTTTACTGGCATTGACTTTCCTAGTTTTTATTATTTGAACTTTTTTGATAATTAGAGGTCAAATCTCAACACACAAATGTGAAATTAACTGCTGGGTTGCTAGCCAGAATATTATCCTAAAGAGGCTTGAAGTTTAATATAATAATATTAACACAATAATTTGAGCAAATTTTTTGAATACTTTGCTTGGCTGAGGGGGATAAATATTATTTTTTTAAATCAGAACTGCTTTTTTACAAAATTAATGTGGTACAGCTTGTTCATTTTCAGTAATTGCTTTTCTGAATCTCTCCTCCCACAGGACATGCGGCAAAATCCCTTTCATCAGCATCCTCCTCATCATTGTCATCCGCTCCTTCTACTTCTTCAGCGCTGTCTCCTGGCCGAGCAAAGATGAGCGTTTCAGGACCTGGCAGTAAATCCGTCCTCCCCGTTGGTCCTCCATCCTCCTCCTCCTCTACAACAGCCTCTTCTTCTCCATCTGTCTCCCCCGCCCCACCCAAGATCCATCGGGCCCGCAAAACCATGAACAGACCTCCAGCAGGGCAGGTGACAGGAGTTACTCCCATTCATCAAAAATCAAATTCTTGAGTTATTTCAGTAGCTTTTGATTCTTGAGCTTTCATTATTATCAGGATAGCTTCCAGTCCTTATAGGTAAAATAGTTTTAAACCTTTCAGAGTTAACTGCTATGACTTTATGTTCATGTTGAAGTGAAATCAGCTCAACTTAAAATAGAACCTGCTTTATTAATAGCAGGGGGGAACTTGCACTGTGTTACAGCTGTTCACACACACACACACACATATATATATATATATGTGTGTGTGTGTGTGTGTGTGTGTTTATATCAAAAAATATAAATTTAAAAGGCAGAAAATGAAGATTAAAATGAATAAACAAATTAACAAAGCAGTATGTAACAAGGATAGGACAAGGATAGTTAAACACTATATACAACCTGAATTCCAGGGGCGTTCTTTAAATTTGAACAAAATGAAAAATAAAAGACTTTCAAATAACATGAGCCAATATTTTATTCACAAAGGAACATAAATAACACAACAAATGTTTAAACTAAGAAATATTACAATTTTATACACAAAATGAGCATGTAAACCAGCCACAGGGGCCCACAAGCCAGTGTAGTCCTAGTGCCGGTCCCAAGCCCGGGTAAATGGTGAGGGTTGCGTTGGGAAGGGCATCCGGCGTAAATCTTTGCCAAATCAAATATGCGGATTCATAACACGACTTCCATACCGGAGGCGGTCGCGGCCCGGGTTAACAACGACTGCCTCCGGTGCCGTTAGCCAACAGGGTGCCGGTGGAAACTATGCTACTGTTGGCCGAAGACCAAGGAGGGGGAGAGGGGGAAAGCGTGTTAGGAGGCAGAGAGAGAGAAGGAAAGGTAGGAGGGTGGAGGTGAGAGTAGGGACTTTAAATGTAGGGACTATGACTGGGAAAGGGAGAGAGCTGGCTGATATGATGGAGAGAAGGAAGGCAGATATATTGTGTGTGCAAGAAACCAGGTGGAGGGGAAGCAAGGCCAGGAACATCGGAGGTGGATTCGAACTGTTCTACTATGGTGTTGGTAGGAAGAGAAATGGAGTAGGGGTCATCTTGAAGGAAGAGTATGTGAAGAGTGTTCTGGAGGTGAAGAGAGTGTCAGACAGAATGATGACTTTGAATCTGGAAACTGAAGGTGTGATGCTGAATGTTGTTAGTGCATATGCCCCACAAGTTGGATGCCAGTTAGAAGAGAAAGAGGAATTGTGGA
>VUQH01085954.1:0-12099 GCA_015106775.1 Etroplus canarensis | reverse complement strand
ACCAAAAAAAAGTTTTTAATTACAAAAAAGAATTATTTCTTTTCATCACTAGTAAAATCAAAGATCAAATTTATTTTAATCCTAGAATCTGTTGTAAATTGCTTTTTCTCACTTTTACACTCCAGCAGTCACCCAGTGTATAAACCAAGGGCTTTTATACATGTGTAGAACAAAACAGGTTTCCAGAACAGCAACAGAGCTCACTGATTTACAGTATGGCACCGCAGAAAGAAGAAGAAGAAGACTGCAATAGGATTCCATAGCTGCAAAAAGTCAGTTTTTGAAATTTGAAATTGCAGAGCAGGGTTGCCGAGTGCTGAAGCGCATGGTGCGTAAAAGTCACAGACACTCCGACTCAGTAACTGCAAAGTTCCAAACCTCCTCTGGCATTAACATCAGCACAGAAAGTGCCTGCTGGGAGCTTCATGGCAGAAGCTTTACATCACGAAGCACAGTGCCAAGTGTCAGATGCTATCAGTGGACTCTGGAGTAATGGATCAAAAACTCACCCTTCTCTATCTGGCAGTTTGATGAGTCTGAGTTTGGCGAATGCCAGGAGAACATTACCTGCCTGACTGCACTGTGCCAACTTTAAAGTTTGATGGAGGAGGACCAATGTTATGCTGGCCTGGGCCCCTTAGTTCCAGTGAAGTGAAATCGTAGTACTTCAGTTTACCTAGATATTGTGACCAATATGCTTCCAACTTTGTGGGAACAGTTCAGGAAAGGTGCTTTTCTGGTCCAGTGTGACTGCCCCCCCAGTGCACAAAGCAAGGTCCATAAAGGCATTTTTGGATGAGTTTGATTTCGAAGAACTTGACTAACCCACACAGAGCCCTGACCTCAAACACCTTTGGAATGACATAGAACTAAAATTGTGAGCCAGGCCCTCTCATTCAACATTGGTGTCGGATCTCACAAGTGCTCTTTTGGATGAATGGGCTAAAATTCCCACAGACACACTCCAAAATCTCCAAAATGCCTTCCCAGAAGAGTGGAAGCTAATCTACCTGCAAAGAGGGGGCCAACTCCATAGTAATGTCTATGGATTTAGAATGGGATGTTATTAAAACTCCTGTAGGGGCAATGTGCATGTGACCCAATACTTTTGTCCACATAGCGCACCTTGCATTTATCTACAGTAATGCTGTCAGCTCTCTAGTTTTAAAAACAGCCTCTAACTGAATACATTATACATAATTTACTCTGATAAGTGGCAAGGCACTTTGACGTGCCAGCGGCCTAAAAATCTGTGATGCAACTTTCACTGTTGAGTCTGTTTTGGTCAATGCATAAGTGGAACTATTGTGACAAGTGGAGCCTGGCGAGTGGTGTTGTTCATCGATGAGTTATTGCTTTAAAATGAAAGTGGTAAGACAGGTTTAGAAAAGGAAAATGGGTTCAATTAGTGCTTCAAATAACAAGTGGCCACTTCAGCTAAATTCCTCGAAAATGAACAACAGGCCGCAGTCTCGATAAATAGAGAGGAGTTGATTTTCTCTGTAATTTAAAAAAAAAAAAGCTGGCTGCAGTGGCTTCGCAGTCAGTTAGATACAATTCATTAGTATGAGGCAAAAAGACAACTAAACCAACAGTTATTAATATTTAACATTATAAATCTGCTTTTTTAAAATGTAAAACTCATATCGCCCCCGTTCTTTAAAAATACATCGCTGAACGCTCAGATTTGTAGGGAAATCCATCTCCGTGGCTCAGACTGACATCCAGGCGAGTGGATAGGTGTACAAGCTTTGACGATACGCACATTCTTTGGGAGGTTATTAGAGCCATCTGCCCGTTTCACAACATTATGCTTGAGATGCTCGAACTGTAAGCAGAGGTGGAAGGGTCTGAGCGCTGTGGAGCCACGGCTGTGCTGTTGTGTCTTCAGCTGAACTTCAGACAAAAGCTGCTATGTCTGAAATAGTGGAGCAGAATAAAAGGACAGCCATAGGTGTCGAGAGCCCCAACATAAATACAAGCCCTGGAATGCAGTGCTCACACTCTCAGAAAATAAAACTCCTTATTGCGCCTTTAGCAGCACAACAAACGGCGAGTCAGTGAGTGGTTCCCTTTCGGGCTAGGCCTCTCAAAGTGTGGACCAGTGAGGGAAGAAAAAAATGCAAAACTTCACATTTAATTCACCCAGAGCGTGCGTGTGTATGGGTATAGGATGTACAGTCATGGGAAAAAAATGAAGTTTTCAAAGGACTCTGTGCAGTCCTGTGATGAATTACGTATGCTCTGACTGCTTCCGCTGGAATTAAGAGGGTAAGTAGCAGCCAGGTGCTGATAATCAAATACATTCCACTGATTATCAGCCAGTGTGACCAGCTCTAGAAAAGAAGGAGTTCTGGCAATTTGCCAGTCTGGAGCGTTCAGGTGTGTGTTAACGCAATGCCACAATCTTCCCAGGAAATTCAGCCCAAGGTTAGACCATGCAACGCCCAGAGAAATTGCAAAAAAACATCCAAGAGCTACGTCTCACCTCTACAGGCCTCGGTTAGCGTGATAAATGTTAAAGTTCATGAGTGTGAAGTTAGAAAAATACTGAACAAGTACGGCTTGTTTGGAAGGGTTGCCAAGAGAAAGCTTAAAATGTACCTTCAGCTGCTCCCTTGTGTTCTCCCCAAGGGGTCGCCACAACAGATTAATCCACACTGGCAATTAGACAGAGGTTTTACGCCGAATGCCCTTCCTAATACAACCCTCCATGATGAGAGGGGCTTGTGTCCCCACCTGGAATTAAACCAGGGACCTTCTGCTTATAAGGCAAATGTGTAAACCGCTGCACTGCCAGGGGAAAACCTACTCTTGCTTCTAAAACGAGCATGGCAGCACAGCTTAGGTTTGCAAAGCTGCATCTGAACAAACCACAAGACCTCTGGAACAAAGTCCTCTGACCAAAACATTTCCACATATCAGCACAATCACCTCATACCAAATGTCAAGCACGGTGATGATTTGGGCTTGTTTTGCAGCCACAGGAACTGGGCACCTTGCAGTCACTGAGTCGGCCATGAACACCTCTGTATGAGTATGTGTATGTATCCCTGTGGATACCAAAGTATTCTGGAGCTAAATGTGAGGCCATCTGTCCGACAGCTAAAGCTTGGTCCAGACTGGGTCATGCCAACAGGACAGTGACCAAGCACAGCAGCAAATCTTCAACAGAATGGCTGAATAAGAAAAGAATCACGGTGTTGCAATGGCCCAGTCAAAATCCAGATCTCTAGCCATTTGAACTGCTGTGGCGGGACCTTAAGAGAGCTGTGCATAAACAAATGCCTGCAAGAAAAATTCCTCCACAATAATGTGAGAGACTGATAAACAGAAAATGATCACTTTAAGTTATTGCTGCTAAAAGTGGTTCTACAAGCTGTTGAATCAAGAAGTGTACTTAGTTTTTCAACAGAGTTCTGTGAAAACATTCTTCATCATATGAATGTAAGAGCCCATGGAGGATTTCTCTTTCACTTCAATTTTGGGCATCAAAACGGACTGAACTTTCCAAACACAAAATTGTTTTCTTCTCTCTCCCATAGTTTACATTTTGTCCTTGTTTCTCTGTGCTCTATTTCTTTCTCTTCTCTTTCCTCTCACTCCCACCCATGGCAGATGGCTGCACCTTTCTTTCTTCCTGTTCAAAAGGGATTTCGTCCTTCCCACTGGCGCCAACTGCTTTACAATATAAAGTGCTTCGAGGCTACTGTTGTAGTCAGTCGGCGCTATATAAATAAAACTGAGTTGAACTGAATACAGCTCGGGTCAAGAATGTAATAACCATCTAAGTGATCATGTAAAAACTGTAAAAATGACACGCACCCACTCTAGCTCACAGTAGATAGTTGCCATATGTGCATTAGCATAGATTGTACCTCTAGGGAGCAAAATGGACTTTTACTCTACCCCTGTTTCTGAGAGTGTTCCAGTTTACACCCTTTGAAACCATGTAAAGATAATGTTTGTGAGATGGCGCTTTAAGGAAATGAAAAGATGAGGCGAGGGCATGCGCCATTTTTGCCATAAATCAGATTATATATGCATGGGAGTGTAACATTTCTGAATCAATGTGACCAGAAGGACACTTTCAGTCCCCTGAGTGCGATCGTATTTAATCCTGTCACCTTAGAACAATGGACAAGAAAGCATGGTAGAATGCAGCTCTGTGATTAATGCTATTAATTTGCACACCTCTAACCTGTTTCAGCTTCTTTACATTTGCTGGAAATCGTGTCATTTTGCTTTTACCAAGCAGCTCAGCATAAGAGAGAGCGGGAGAAGTTCCCAATTTACGTTAAGGGTGATCCCGCAGAGATTGCTATCATTAGAATAACTTTATTAGGCTTTCTGCTGCATTTCCTGTTTGATTTACTGCGCAGTCCCGAGGGCTCACCGGTAGCCACAGAGGACTCTGCTATGCAAGCCAGACCTGCCGATGTTGTGGCGCAGCAACCTGAATGTAAAGTCCCGATTAATCTGGAGCTAAACGTAGCAGAAACATAATGAAGACACTGCCCAATAAATCTGCTGTGGACCTTTTATAGCAGCGAGTGTGTGCATTGGTATGTCGGTGGTGCTGTTTAGCAGAGAGCTAAAAAGCATTTGCCATACCTCCAAGTTTAGGGCCCTAAAGTGTATTTTACTACGTTATAACAATGTATTGTGATATATATTCAACGGCCACTTTATTAGGTATATGGGTTCTACTGTTCGTTAACACAAATATCTAAAAAGCCTTCAGTTGATCCAAAACGCTGCAGTGAGAGTACTGACGGGGACTAGAAAGAGAGATTATATTTCCCCTATACTGGCTTCTCTTCATTGGCTCCCTGTTAAAGTCAGAATTTAATTCAAAATCCTTCTAGTCACATACCAAGTTTTGAAAAATCAGGCCTTATCCTATCTTAAAGACCTCACTGTACCATATTTTCCCATTAGAGCACTTCTCTCTCAGAGTGCAGGCCTACTTGTGGTTCTTAAAGTTTTTAAAAGTAGAATGGGAGGCGGAGCCTTCAGCTATCAGGCCCCTCTCCTGTGGAACCAGCTCCCAGTTTGTATCCAGGAGACAGACACCTTCTCTACATTTAACATCAGGCGTCAAACTTTCCTTCTTGATAAAGCTTTGTTAGGGCTTAGTTATGCTGCAATAGGTTTAGGCTGCTCATCCCTTACCGGTTGAGGCAGATGGCTGCCCCTCCCTGGGCCTGCCCACTTTCTGTTAAAAGGGTGTTCTTCCTTCCCACAGTCACCAAGTGCTTGCTCATAGGAGATGATCTGATTGTTGTTTGTTGTGGTTTTCTCTCTTATACTGTAGGGTCTTTACTTTAGAGTGTAAAGTGCCTTGAGGTGACTTTTGTTGTGAATTTGCGCTATACAAATAAAATAAAATTGAACTGAATTAATCAGCAAATCACATGGCAGCAACCCAATGCATTTAGGCATGTAAACAGAGTCAAAACGACCTGCTGAAATTTAAACTGAGCATCAGGATGGGGAAGAAGAGAGATTTAAATGACTTTGAGTGTGGCATAGTTGTTGGTGCCAGATGGGCTGGTCGAGTATTTCAGAAGCAGAAACTTCAACCCTCTCTAGGGTTTAACAAGAATGGTCTGAAAAGAACAAATATCCAGTGAGCAGCAAATCTCTGGGAGAAAATGCCTTGTTGATGCCAGAGGTCAAAGGAGAATGGGCAGACTGCTTTGAGCTGTTAGGAAGGCAACAGTAAGTGAAATAGCCACTCACTACAACAAAGGTATGCAGAAGAGCATGTTTAAACACACTACACATCAAACCTTGAAGCAGATTCCAGTAGCAGAAGACCACACCAGGTAGAACTCCTGTCAGCTACAAACAGGAAGCCGAGGCTGCAATTCACACCAATCTCACCAAGATTGGACAATAGAAGACTGGAAAAAGTTGCCTGGTCTGATGAGTCTTGATTTCTGCAACATTTGGATGGTCAGATCATTCGCTGTAAACAACATTAAAGGATGGATCGATCCCACCTTAAGTCAACAGTTTAGGCTGCTGCTGGTGGTGCAATGGTGTGTGGGATATTATCTTGGCACATTTTGGGCCCAATAGCACCAACTGAGCATCTTTTAAATGCCACAGTCTACCTGAGCATTGCTGCTGACTATGCCCACCCCTTTATGACCACAGTGTACCCACCTAGCTGCTTCCAGCAGGATAGCACACCACGTCACAAATCTCAAATCATCTCAAACTATCCTTTTTTAACCCGACAGTGAGTTCACTGTACTCAAATGGCCTCCACAGTCACCAGATCTCAATCCAACAGTGCATCTTTGGGTTCTGGTCGAATGGGACTGGCATCACGGATGTGTAGCCGACAAATCGGCAGCAACTGCGTGATCATCATGTCAATATGGACCAAAATTTCTGAGGAATGTTTCCAGCACCTTGTGGATTCTGTGACATGAAGAATTAAAGCAGCTGCGAAAGTAAAAGATGGTCCAACCCAGGACTTAAGAGGTGAAGCTTATAAAGGTATGTTTCAAAATAAATGCATTAGCCATGACAAAAGAAGCTCAAACGTTTTATCGGTTCATGGTGAATCTATTCTTACACAACAGTGAAAAAGCAGAAGTGAACAATTTTTCCACGTCACTCTCCCTTGTTGCTGCAAAGATTTCTTGCAGGGTACTTTGCAAACTCGGTGTAAATAAGCAACCCACGACTTTCTCCAGTAGACTACATGACTTTGTGCTGTCACATTTTTCCACATTCTTGTACAAATCAGAGGATTATACAAGGAAAGCAGAAAAAAAACGGACCTGAACTTTGTCTCCTGTAACTGTGTGTTAGAGTTCATCTTAATGTGTGGTTCACAGGAATCACTGCAGCATCTACCAGCACATAAATCATAGTACTGTATTATGTTCTATACTGCTCTTGCTTATATTTAATGTTTTATTAAAGGAGTTTGTTTTTAAGTATATGGGATTTTTTTTTTTTTTGACTGTAATAGCGTATTTGGGATTCAGCATAATTTAATTTTACTAGTATTGATACCAAGCACTACATTTCTGGTATCATGGCATCCCTACTAGCAAGCTTGGTCAGCAAGCTGCATCCATAAAGTACTGTATATACGTATGTGTATCTTATTTGTAAAGTAATTCCATTAAAAATGCTCTGAAAGGCACCAACGAAACATGGGCCGTGGTGAGGCCTAGCAGACACTGATCTACGCCAGCTGCCTGTGTCTTGACACCCATCAGTCAACGTGGCCACGGCCCAGGTCCTTTATCCAGGTGCATGAGTTATAAGAAATCACCCTCTGTAGATCTGTTATGAAGGCTAGCCTGTAAACGTATTTATTTCTTCTGTGAAGTTGAGCATTTTAACATGGGAGTCTATGGGACTGACTTGCTTTTGCTGACAGCCTCAAGTGGTCATGAACAGAACTGCAGTTTTTGGCACTTCAGCACTGGCTTCATTATTGAGACCTGCTGCTGGGCGCAGGCTCTGGGGCAGACCCAGGACACGCTGGAGAGATGTTATCTCTCGGCTGGCCTTGGTGTGCCCCCAGAAGAGCTGGAGGAGGTGGGTGGGGAGAGGAAGGTCTGGGCATCTCTGCTGCCCCACGCAACCTGGACCTGGATAAGCAATGGATGGATGGATGGTTTATAAATGTTTTGAATCAAGAACAAAACGAGCTAATAATCGCTCTTTGTGACAGTGATAAGCTACACAAGGTATCCTCATATCTTCAGTCCATCCGCAGTCCATCTAACGCTGATTCTTCTCTGTTTTTGGTTTTTTTTTAGACAAGTGTTTCCTTTGAGGGCAGAAGGCTGAAGGTCATGCTGTGTGCCGCATCCACTTTCCACAAAACGTCTGTTTTCCGAGTAACATGTTCAGTTCCTACCCAGCAGCAAGAAATAAAATTATACTGCCTCATGATGCTGTAAAATTCTCCGAATTTTTCTCTAAGTGCTGAACGTTGACTATTAGGCTGATGACACTGGATCAAATGTCACGTGAAGGATTATATAAGAGGGGCTGTGAGGGGCTGAACTAAGCCGTGAGCCCTTCTCCGGGTTTACCCAACACTGAGATGCTTTCAGAGCTCTTTTTGTCAGAGCTGCTAAGTCTTTGTTATGATGACACACACACACACACACACACACACACACACACACACACATAATATGACGCATCCTGAGAAATCTGCATTCGTGAAGCCCAAACTCCTGCTTCCTTCAAATTGCCTGTGAAGTGTTAATGTTCATTGTTGATTGACGTCTTCGCGAGTACTCTGGGGGGTTGTGTTCAGTGGAGCATGTATACGTTCTTTGAATGTGTCCGTCCTGCAGATGTGCAGCCTAGAAATACAAAATACACATAACTGGAATGACTCCCTCCTACTGTAAGTTTTTCATCAGGGCTCTTTGATTTTAAACTGTCACTTCACTTCTGTTTCTGTCCACCAATCCTCACCACTTTTCACTTACACCACTGGTGGAATGCAGCTATGTATGCTTTTTTAAATGCTGTACTTAAACTCTTTTCACTGCCAACCTGGAAGCTGTCCAGCACAACCACGGTCTGGCTTGCTGGCAGACTTAAAGGCCTTGCTCAGTGGCATCACTTTGATGAGGGAACAGAGTTTGCACTTTGCACAGCACTGCATTATTTGACATCTGTAGCTGCTGAACTGAAAAATAACATTTAAGACAGATACAAAGTAATGCACTGCCACAGACTGAAGCACAAACTCCATTCCTAGAAAATCTGTGATATGGAAATTTACATGAACCTTTAGTTTCCCTTTTGACACCCATTTTTTTTCCAGAAACAAACTGGACTCCACAGTATTAAGGTCCATCTGTGATGAACTCAGGCCCAGAGTGTTTCTGCAGAGCTGATGTTTGGCTTCCTCCTTGGGTATTTACAATTCAAGTTGCATTTCTGGATGCAGTGATGGATTGTGTAAAGTGAAAATGGTTTTTCAAAGTACTCCTGAGCCCAAGTCGCTTTATTTGTCGCAGCAGCATGATGATTTCTTAGACAGTGTTCCCTGAGGGTGGAAGAGCACGCACATTCCTCAGTGGTTTCGGATCTTGCCCTTTGCGTGCTGAGACGTCCCTGAATTCTCTGAATATTTTCACAATATTCTGCACTGCAAATGCCAAAACACCTAAATTCTCTGCAGTCTCTTGAGAAATGTTCTTTTTTGAACTAACTGAGATGACTTAGGTCCTTCAATATCTGCCGGACAATGCTCAGGATGTTTTATGAGTCTGTGGTAGCCAGTGCCATCCTCTATGCTGTAGTGTGCTGGGGCAGCAGACTGAGAGTAGCTGACACCAACAGACTCAACAAACTGAACCCCAAGGCAAGTAACATCGTGGGTGTGGAGCTGGACTCTCTGACAATGGTGTCAGAGAGGAGGATGCTGTCCAAGTTAAGGACAATCCTTCGCACCCTCTTCAATGACTTCTTGGACAGGTGCACATTCAGCAGTCCTTAACTCTTCGCAGTATCGTCGCTGTTCCCAGGACTGCGCTCTTCTGGACAGAGATGTTGGATGCCGTTCCTGGAATCTACTGGAGCCACTCTCCCAGTTTGGGGGTCACTGCCCTCAGTGTTCAAATTACCACGGGGACCACTGTTGCCTTCACCTTCCACATGTTCTCTCAGCCCTTGGTATTTCTCAGTCTTCTCATGTCCCTCATTCCTGATGTTGCCATCAGTTGGGATTGCTACATCCATCACTACGGCCTTCTTCCTTGGCTTGTCCATCTGTATCTGTCCCACAGCATTGGTCATTTTCAACCACCCTTGGAGGTGTGTCCCATTTTGACCACTGGACTTCTAAACCATACCTGGCACAGATGTTTCTGTACATTATGCCAGCTACTTGGTTGCAGTGTTCCATGTATGCCTTACCCGCTAGCATCTTGCACCCTGCTGTTATGTGCTGGATTGTCTGTGGGGCGTCTCTGCACAGCCTGCACCTGGGGTCTTCCCTGGTGTGGTAGACCCCATCCTCTGTTGATCTTGTACTCAGAGCTTGTTCCTGTGCTGCCATGATTAGTGCCTCTGTGCTGTCTTTCAGTCCAGCTTTGTCCAGCTATTGGTAGGATTTTTCAATATCTGGCACTTCTTGTATCTGCCGAATATTAAAAAAAATCTTAAAATATTGGAACTTACTTTAAATAAAATGTTTTTATATACTAGAAAAATATTCATGTGATTTTTAAATACATGTAAATCTTACATCAATTAAGATTACAGTTCTAACATAAAGCACTAAATCTTAATGTGAAATATATATATCTGTTACTCAAAAATAAATCAAATGATGTAAACCCCATTTGTTTTACATAAATAGTAAAGAATGTTATGTATTAAAAACACTATGCTTCCTTGTTTAATTTTAAAAGATCACAACTAACCATTTGTAAGTTTGTGTAATTGTCCCATGTTGCTATCAAGAAATACACCACACTGAAAATGTGTCTATGTTTTTTGAAACACTCTGTATTTACGTATATATTAAATATTCATTTTATGAACATAGTGATCCTGACCAGTAGTCTTAAAAGTAATCATTCTTGTGAAAATGGGAAAACAGCCATAAAATGGCAAATATGACCTTGATCTTGAGCACACTTAGTTAGAAGACCAATTACATAATCATTGTGTTCAAGTTTCACTAAAATTCTACCAATCCTGTAGAAGGAGTAGCTATTCTTGTGAAAATGGAAAAGTGCTTGTAAAATGAAAAATGTGACTTTGATCTTCAACACAGTTTAGGTGAAGACCCATTGCCTGTATCATCGTGCAAAATTTTCATTACAGTAGAATTTGTCCAATCCTCTTGAAGGAGTAGTGATTCTTGTGAAATTGGAAAAGCACCAATAAAATGACAGCTATGACCTCGACCTTGAGCACAGTTTAGGTGAACATTAATTTGGTGGTCTGTGGGTGTTAAGTTTGATTAAATACTGAGCAGTGCTGCAGGAGGAGTAGCAATCGTTGTGAAATGTGAGCACCCTGCCATGGCATTAGCTCACTGATCCTTCAGCCAGATGAGCATACATCTTCCACAACTTAGTTTACACATTCGCCTTATGAGCACAAGGTCCCTGGTTTGATTGCGGGTGGGGACACAAACCCCTCTCACCATGGAGGGTTGCATCTGGAAGGGCATCCAACGTAAAACCTCTTCAGTTTACCAGTGCAGATTAATCTGCTGTGGCGACCCCTTGGAGAGAACACAAGAGAGCAGTCGCAGGAACATTTTTACATTTTCCACAACTTATGTTTAGAAAAACAGTGCAAAGCCCTACAACAAATTAATTTGTCTGCTGTGACCTATAATTAATATTTTACTTAAAATGTAACAGATTATATGAAACACACACCCCCTGGATATTTCTGATTACAGTTGGGTACCTCCTCTGACATCCAAATATACATACCTGTAAACCTCTTGGAGTTAAAATTAAACTTTGTTTGGCATTTTGACCTCAGTCTCTCCACCCCACCCTCTGCCAACCATGTGTGTCAACTGGAACCTTTATGTAGAAACTGCTTATTTGCTCTGACGCTGAGCATTTCTGCAAATATCACAAGAAGATACTGTATCTGGTGCACTTCTTTTTCGAGCGATGGCATTCCACAGTATGATGTGGCATCATCTATAGATGCTTTCTGGCAAACTTGTGTAGCCTGCTAATTCTCCCCCCCCCCTTCTAAATAAGCAACAGCATGAGGCGCCCGGGGTAACGGAGTCAGTGATTCATCAGTCACCATTCTTGTCGTAATTATGATTTCTATTTTGACATCTGGGAAAGTCTTTGAAGTGTGTTTGGTGCCGTGGAGAGCCAGCGAACAGCCTAATGGAGATGGAGTATAAAACCTGTTCTGTGCTTGCCAGTCTTCTCTGAGCAATCACCCATGATACCCACCCGTGGTGAAACACAAAAGTAGATCTTTCTAGTTATCAAACAGTGGTGGTAAACCTCCTCAGCTTGTGATCCCCTAAAATAAAGCTGTGCTTGATGAAGAATCTTTAAAACCATTGGAGGGCTTTGATAACCCCTTGGTAGGACATATTAC
>VUQH01085953.1:0-27623 GCA_015106775.1 Etroplus canarensis | reverse complement strand
TTGCCAAGTGCTTGCTCATAGGGGATCATCGGATTGTTGGGGTTTTATCTTTACCATACAGTGTGAAGCGCCTCGAGGCGACTTTTGTTGTGAATTGGCGCTATATAAATAAAATTGAATTGAATTAAATATACTATATGGACAAAAATATTGGACCACACCTCTTAATCACTGAATTTAGGTACTTCATTCGGTCCCATTGCCACAGGTGTATAAAATCAAGCACCCAGCCATGCAGTCCACCTTTACAAACATTTGTAAAAGAATGGTTCACTCTAAAGAGCTCACTGAATTTGAGTGCGGTACTACGATAGGATGCCACTATTGCAACAAGTCAGTGGTATTGTTGTCAACTGGAAGTATTTAGAAACCACAGCAACTCAGCCACAAAGTGGCAGACCATGTAAAGCTACAAAGTGGGGTCACTCAGTGCTGAGGCACATAGTGCATGAAAGTCATAAATGCTTTGTTGACTGCAAAGACTGCAGAGTCTTAACTTTTCTCACCATTAGTATCAACACAAAAACTGTCAAGTCCATGGGGTGAGTTTCCATAGCCGAGCAGCTGGAGTCACGAGTACTGAGGCATGTAGTGTATAAAAGTTGCCAATGCTCTGCTGACTAAATAACAGCAGATTCTGAAACGCCTCTAGTATTAGCATCAGCACAAAAATTGTGCACCAGGAGCTTCGTGGCCAGGATACAGCTTCTTGCCGAGCAGTTGCACGCAAGCCTTACATCACCAAGCACAATGCCAAGTGTTAGATGGAGTGATGTAAAGCATGCTACCACTGGCCTCTGGAGCAGTGGCAAAGTGCCTCAGTCATAATTGTAGGAAGTTTGAACTCAAAAGCAGACTTCAGAACAGACAAACAAAAGGCATACCTTTATTAGGGCAGATTAAGAATATAAATAAATAGACCAAGAGCATATCTGACACAAGATGGGTACCTAGGGAAAGACAGGCCTGTATATACACTGATGGCTGATTAGGAGATGAGAAGCAGAAGGAAAACCAGACACAGGTGTCAACAATCAGGAAAATGAATCAACAGAGAATGTAAAACTGAAAACAAAGCAGAAGACACAAAAGGGTACCAGAGTAAAACAGGAAGTGAATAACAATAATACATGAAAACACACACACAAGACTGAACTTAACAGAAGGATAAGAACACAGGAGGATGAGACAGGAGACAGAAGGAACTAACAACACCTTAGACACAAATGGGGCCACAACTAAGATGGAAAAAGAACTGAGGCTTAAAAACCTGAAAAATTACTTTAAAGAGTACTTAAAACAGACATTGGGACCACCATCAAAATCATACAAACTACAGAATTTGAACACAAAATCCCAGGACTATGACAGCTCCCACTGGACTCTGGAGCAGTGGAAATATGTTCTGTGTGGCAAGTGGCAAGTTACGCTTCTCTATCTTCTCTTTTATGGATGTGTCTGGGTTTAGTGAATGCCAGGAAAACATTACCTGCCTGACTGCATTGTGACAGCTGTAAAGTGTGGTGGAGGAAGGATAATGGTATTGGGTTGTTTTTGTGGGGTTGGCCTGGGCCTTTTAGTTGTAGTGAAGGGAAATCCTAATGCTTCAGCTTACCAAGACTTTGGAGTTCTTCTTTCCCATGAGTGCTTGCTCATGGGGGATCATCTGATTGTTGGGGTTTTCCCTCTAACACTGTAGGATCTTTACTTTACAGTGTAACGTGCCTGGAGGCGACTTTTGTTGTGAATTGGCGCTATATAAATGAAATTGATTTGAATTGAATTGAATTGTGGACAATTCTGTGCTTCCAGCTTTGTGCGAACAGTTTGGTTAAGGGTCTTATTGCTATCAGCATGACTGTGCTGCAATGCACAAAACAAAATCCATAAAGGCATGGTTGGATGACTTTGGTGTGGAAAAACACGATTGGCCCACACAGAGCCCTGACCTCATCTGCACTGAATACCTTTGGGATGAACTAGAATGGAGACTGTGAGCCAGGCCGTCTTTGCCAAAATCAGTGTCTATACTCACAAATGCTCTTCAGAATAATGGGCAAAAACTCCAACAGACACAATCCAAATGTAGAAAGCCCTCCCAGAAGAATGGAAGCTGTTAGAGCTACAAAGGGGGGACCAACTCCATATTAATGCCTGTGGCTTTAGAATGGGGAATCATAAAGCTCCTGCAGGTGTAATGTGTAGGTGACCCAATACTTTTGTCCATACAATGCAGCTCAAACAGGAATCAAGAGCAAAAAAAAAAGATGGGTATTCATTATATTTCCTGCCACAAAAATCTCTTAACCTACTTTGTGGACATTTAATGAAAAATATGTTCTTGTAAATAATAATAAATGCATAGCTTTATGGTTACATTCAGATTTTTTAAAATTAAAATTGTAGCTGAAGTCAAATTTATGACATTACTCATTGCTACTTAACAAAAACTTTTTGGCACCTTTTTTTTACATAGTATTACAAGATATTTTAAAAAAAGATGTGGTGGTTTCGCAAATGTCTCTCAGTGTATCAGGTCCAGTTTTCACGTTGCTGTTTGTATGTTCCGCTTCTGCTGGTCTTTTGTCTCTCCACTGTCTTTATCAGGTATTTTTAGGGATGTTCTGTGGTAACATACTCTCTTTTCCTGTCATGTTATCAGAGATAAAAATGCAGAGACGTTTTGAACCCTAAGGTTCCACCAATGCTCACAACCACACACATCAGACACATAAATTTCATTTTTCACACAGTTCATTTTGAGAAGCAAAGTGCTGCAGTACATGGATAGCTGAAAGGGGCGCAGATTTGATTTGAGATTATTTAAAGTCAATGAAATAAGCAATAGAAAAGGGAATAAACTATTCCTCCTACATTTTATTTGTTTTACTTTTATCTTTTCTAATTAATACCATTTCACTTCTTTATGATTCTCATTTTTTTTTACTATTTTTTCCTCTGTGTAGCTCTTTTATCAAATAAAGAGTATTTGACAGACAACACCAACAGAAATACAAAACACAAGTATGTAATACTTTTTTTGAGTGGAAAGTGGTGTCGCTGTCTAAAAGATGCAAAGAAGCTGAGTGAATGTTAAAAATGGAAGATGTCAGCGACAACATCGCTCTGCCTTTGTGTGTGCACTGCCTTTAAAGATGCCGGATAAGCAGCAACATATGCTGGTGTTTGTATCTGAGTGTGGATCTATAACTAATGGTGCCGATTATGAGCCAGAAGATGAGGCCTTGTGTTATTGCCTGCCATTCATCAAACAGCAAGCTGACAGCATCACAATACAAAGCCTGGGGGAGCCTGGGAGGACAAATGACTGGAGGTGAACATACATGCAGACACACACACACACACACACACACACACACACACACACACACACACACACACACACGGAAGCATAATGTAATGCAAACACAGACCTTGTGAAGAAAACGAGAACATTTAAGTATTAGCTTTATATTCATAACTACTTGAGCATCAGACTGCAGACAAAACATTCTTCTAATGACCAAAACTGATTCACTGCTTTACAGCTCTAACATTTGTGTGTGGAATTATTGTAATACTCCAGCAAAACATGTTGATAGGGCAATAAGTAGTTTTTTTGCCTTTTATATTAGAGTGCATTTGTCATCATTTCGGGTAAGAACTAGTGCTTGCAATAACATGCCAGCTGTGAGGTTTGATAGACCTATAGCTACTATTGATTGGAAACTGTATTTGTGAGCATACAGGTGTCTGCGTGTGTGTGTGAGCCATCAGTTGTTGTTGATGGCAGCATGTGCAAGCCTCTTGAGGCCTCAAGGCCTCTTGGCTATCTCATACACACACACAAAAGCAGACCGAGGCGCACACACATTGACTGGCACCCTGCTCTGCTTTTAGAGCCATTACTGTCAAACAGCTGTTAGTGTGTCAAGAGAAGTGCTGTTGATGGGATAGAGGGAGGGAGGGAGAGAAGCTGAGGGATAAATGGTCAGGGCCAGTAGATAGATGGATAGATGAATAGATAATTGGGTGTAGAGGAAAAGAGGAGGGGTGCAAGGGATGAAGTGGTGAATGGGGTGGTTGGGGGAGGGGTGGTGATAAAGGGCTGGGCTAGGCCTCCTCTAAGTGAAGACAGATTGATGTGGGTGTCAAAGAGGACTCCAGAGAGGAACAACCCTTTATTTGGCAGTCAATTATCAGATAGACCCAGTGGCCTTGCAGTCCAATAGCCTTCACCTTCGTACAGTACACAAGTGTGGTTTCAAACACTGGATTGGGAACTAAAGCTGGACAACTGGAAAATAAATCGAGGTCTTAAGAGAAAAATGGAAGTTCCAGTTGTTAAGTTTTTGCCTCCATCGTATTAGACTGTAGCTGCTGTGGTCACTTCATATATTTTGCCCAAATACACATGTGGTGTTAGTAGACTTGTATAGTAAGTACCTGTAGCTGCAACCTTGTATTTTAGCACAGCTTTTACACTGGATGCCCTTCCTGATGCAACCCTCCCAATTTAGAAGGAGCTTGTGTCTCCACCTAGTCTTGAACCAGGGATGGTTCACATGCTAGGCAGATGTGTAAACCCCTACAACACAGAGATGCTTGTTGGTAGACTTGAAATGAAAATATTCCAGTAAGTGGCCAGTGACACATAAATGTCATTACCAAAGCTGATTGAATGGTAGAGACAAACAAGAAGTTAAGTTGTCTTGTTGATTTCATAATGCAGGACAGAAAAGGTTGCACACCATGTGTGTATGTGTGTGTGTGTATATACACACACACACACACACACACACACACACACACACACACACACACATATATATGGATCAAAATCATTACTGGGTATGGAAATTTCACACTGGACCTCAAGCAATTTGGATTCTGTTCCCCTCTAGACTCCGGGACCTTGATTTTCAAATGAAATGCAAAATTCACTTTCATCTGAAAAAAGGACTTTGGACCACTGAGCAACAGTCCAGTCCTTTTTCCCCATAGCCCTGGAAACTTCTGATGTTGTCTCTGGTTCAGGAGTGGCTTGACACAAGAAATACGACAGCTGTAGCCCATGTCCTGGATTTGTCTGTGTGTGGTGGTGCTTGAAGCACTGACTGTAGCCACAGTGAATCTCCCCCAAATTCTTGAATGAGCTTCACAATCCTCTCAAGGCTGCCGTTATCCCTTTTGCTTGTGCACCTTTTTCTGCCACATTTTTTCCCTTCCGCTCAACTTTCTATTAGCATGCTTGGATACAGTGCTCTGTAAACAGCCAGTTTCTTTAGCAATGACCTTTTGTAGCTTACCCTTCTTGAGGAGAGTGACAACAACTGTATTCTGTACAACTGTCAAGTTAGCAGTCTTAGTTATGATTGTGTTGTCTAAAGAACCAGACTGAGAGACCATTTAAAGGCTCAGGAAACCTTTGCAAGTGTTTTGAGTTAATTAGCTGATTGGCGTGTGACAACAGGAGTCTACAGTATAGATTTTTTTTCCACAGTATTCTAATGTTTTGAGTTACTGAATTTTGGGTTTTCATTAGCTGCAAGCCATGATCATCAAAATAAACACTTGAAATATGTCACTCTGTTTGTAATGAATCTTTATAATATGAGTTTGACTTTTTAAATTGAATTGCTGAAATAAAGTAATTTTTTTAAATAACCTAAACAGGAGACAAACCTCCAAAGCTTAAACAAAAGCAATCATTGGATGTTAATTAGAACAACAATAAACTAGTTATGACTGTTGCATAAGTTCTAAGTTTGACTCTCATGAAACTTTGAAGTGTGTGAAGATTACAACAACTTTGACAGGTTTAAAACAATTAAATACTAACCTGTGTGAACGTGTTTTCCAGAGCTTTCTAAGGTCATAGTTTTCTTGTCTTTTAAATTCTTTTTTTTATCATCATCCCTTTTGGTTTTAAAATAGAAGAGAGTATGATTTAAATTAAGTGATTGTAAACAAGTCAAAGTCAATATTAGGACCTCAGTACATTGGGTGTCCCTCAGTCATAAGTCAGATCTATATTATCCCATCTCAGGAAATACTATCTGGAACACACTAAGATTAAGTTCTGAGTGTGACTGTTTTTCATTAACTATTCACCAGTCAATCGCTTTCTAATTTTTGAATATTGGATTCCACTGGAAAATGTACAGTGTTGGAATACTCTAGGCTCTATATTCACTTTAAAGTTACATATTTTAAAATTAATTCATATTTTTTAACCTTTAGTTTTTTTTTAGTGTCAACAAGACTGACCGATTGGAGTGTGACTGTTTCGCAGGACCAGCATTTTTGTCACATATGATAACATTACACTCTTATGAATAACCTCACCTCTACATCATCTTTAATACCTCTGGTCTCTTTTCCATCTTGTTTTGTATCTTAATGAAGGTGGTTCTGGCTCAGAAAGGATAGCAGGTTGGTATTTGTATATTCAACTCCTCTTTTCCCTGTGACGAAGTGCCTTTTGGCAAGGCCCTGAACCCTCAAATTTGTCCTGATGGTGAGTTCTGCATCAATTGTAGCTCAATGCCATCAGTAGCTAAATGAGAGGCAAATTTGCTTTGGATATAAAGTGCTATTCAAATTAACTGCAGTCCAGTCGTTAATATGCATAATTTACCATTACATTTGAACAATCCAGAGCTGCTTGCAAGAAAAAGAGAGTGTAACACTCTTACTTTGAAATGCAACAAACACTGCAACTCAGTGGCCATATACCACAGTTAAAAGTACAGATGAGGTGATGAGAGGTTTGGATGGTCTTTAAAAATACAATCTAGCTGCCTATAACTTTAATTTTAAAGGTAACTTAGACTTTAGCTATACATAAAGTTAACCTGTGATACAAACGTGCTGAATGACTTTCTATCACTAATCAAACTCTTACAGTTACATTTTATGAGCATTCTATGTTGCACCTATTAATAACCTCAGTATGTTGTAAAGTAATTTCAGATCAGCAACTTTATAAAAATATAATGTATTTTTTTCACTACTGTGAGGCTCATTTGGTAAATCCACCAGAAGCATAGAAAGCAACATGTCTCTTTTTATTAGCTTTGAAAATGATGTTGCCCATGTAGCAGGTTATTTAGTGAAGCACACTCATTGGGGATGGGGAAGTTTGTGAAGGGGCCTCACAGAGCACAACGGCCTTGCAGACAAGGTCATCAGAGTTGTGTTTCTATTGGTTAGCTGCGGGGCCTAAAGACGAAGCCTTATGTGTGCTGTTCAGTGTATAGCCTTGAGCTGGAATGCCACAGACAAGTGCTGTGAAAAAAACAAAAAAACCCCACATGTACACACACAGATTGACATGATTGCCGCCACTGGGAAGAGATACGTGAATGCATGTGCTGTAGAGTCCTTTAATTTATCTGCCAGTGACAGTGGTAACAGTAGTTGTGTCCAGTTTAAGCCAATAAGGACAGGAATCTTGAAGCCCTTAGTCTAGTTCTTCAAAGGCTTTCTATGTGATTTTGGAGTGTGTCTGCACAAACTTTTGCCCATTCATCCATGAGAGCATTTGTTAGATCAGACACCAATGTTGGACAAGAGGGCCTGTCTTGCTATCTCCATTCTAGTTTATCCTTAAGATGTTTAATGGAATTGAGATCAGGGCTCTGTGTGGGCCAATCAAGTTTTTCCCCGCTAAACACATCCAGCTGTGCCTTTATGGAAAATGCTTTGCGCACAGAGGTATGGTTGCGCTGGAACAGAAAAGGCCCTTCTCCAAAGTGTTCCTACAAAATTGGAAGCAGTAGGATTTCCCTTCACTAGAACTAAAGGGCCCAGGCCAGCCCCAGATAAACAACACGATACCATTATCCTTCCTCCACCACACTTTACAGCTGCCACAATGCGGTCAGGTGGTGTTTCTGGCAAACCCAGACTCATCCATGACTACCAGATAGAGAAGTGGGATTCTTTACTCCACAGAACATATTTCCACTGCTCCAGAGTCCAGTGGTGCTTATAACACTCCATCTGACACTTGGCATTGTGCTTGGTGATGCAAGACTTGCATGCAGCTGCTCAGCCATGGAAACCCATACTGTGAAACTCCTTGTGCACAGTTTTTGTGGTGATGTCAGTAATGTCAGTGGAGATTTTGAACTTTTAAGCACTATGGTCTGCCACTTCATGGCTGAGTTGCTCTGGTTTTTGCCATCAAAACAGTTATAGTTGATTTTGGAATATCAGGAGAGAAGAAATTTCACCAATTGACTTGTTGCAACTGTGACATCCATACAGTACCATGCTCAAATTCACTAAGCTTTTTGGAACAACCCATTCTTCCAAAAATATTTGTAAAGGCAGACTCCATGGCTGGGTACTTAATTTTTATACATGTGGCGATTGGACTAAATGAAATACTTAAATTAATACTTATATTAAAAATGTGTGTCCCAATACTTTTGTCAACATACTTTTGTCATACAAATACATCCTGTATATATGTGAGAAATTAAACCCAGCCACAGGGGCTCACAAGCCAGGGTACTCCTAGTGCTGGTCCCAAGCGGGGGTAAATTGTGAGGGTTGCGTCAGGAAGGGCATCTGGCGTAAAAACTTTGCCAAATCAAATATGCAGATTCATAACATGACTTCCATACTGGGAACTTAAAAACCAACTAGGGTAAAGACACCATATAAAATACATTTTGATATTTGGTGTTTGGATGGTAAGCTAAGCTGGTAAGAGATCTGGCGACAGTCGAGGAATAAATGACTAATTTTCACATTCATCAAACAATTCAGGCAATGACTACATTTGATATGTTTCTGCATGTATTTATTTTTGTGATATGGCACCTTGTTACCATCTGACTATCCTCTTAAAATAAAAAAAATTCCAAGTCAGTTATTATTTCCATGGAACCAGAACAATACACATACTTATGGTAACAGCCTCAAGAAGTTTGAAGATGCCTTACTCATTCTTAATGGGTTAAACATACAAAGATACTGTAATTTTCGACACCACTGGCAGTCTCTGTCCATGGTGCTGAAAGCAGCTATATACAGGCAGGCACACAAAGATGATGCAATCACATCAACACGTTTCTGAACAAATCTAATTTAAGATCACAGGATGGATTTACCATCAGTAGAACCATGTGTGGACATAAAGGCAGCAACTAGATCATGTTGTTGGAAGGACAAAAAATTCTTGTTTCAAAGTGTTTAGTATCTATTTTTATATTATCTTGCTGCTGCAGTTGCAAACAGAAAAAGAGTTTTTCTTATTTAATATGCCAGCTTGATAAGGTTTGTTTAATAAGTGCAGCTGGCTAGACTCATTCACAGTTGTGAGGTGGCCACATTAGTTTGATTAATAGTTCTTTTTAAATCAGAGGGTAACACCTAAACATACCTTTTCTTATTGATATGCGTGGCATTTTTTACTTTTGCCACTTTATGTAGTAATTTTTATGTTTTGGTGAGGCAAAGACATTTTTCAGTTTGATGTTCAAAGGTATGTTCTATTTAGTTCTTTGAGCAAAGTCACTGAAAACATTTCAAAGACTAGATATTACAATAACACACAAATAGGAGTAACTATTTTGTGACCTGAAGTCCATGCTTTTGGTCCTTCAGGGAGTCTTTTTTAACTCAGAGTGGTTGGTAGCAATTTTTTACAGTGCCCTTCATACTGCATACTTCCACAGTAACGCATTCTTTCTCATATGTCTCAAATGAGCAGCCTATTTTGAAATGCAGTCCAAGTTAATGCGATTTAAAACAAGACCTAATGAGATCAGGAAGACAGCGACACAGCTTTGTTTCTCTGTGCAGGTTTGCAGTGTTAATACTGTATGCAGAGTCAGATCAGCCATTTCTTTGCATCAAACCTTCAATGGTACTTCACTGATATTTTTTTTTCATGTCTTGTTTCTTCATCTGAAATCAATCATAGGCAGAGCTTTCAAAGAGCACTCCTTTTTTATTTCACAATTTTAGCAGCACATTTTCTACAGATTCATGAATTAAGCCAGCATGCTCATATTAGAATAAAATATTTTTGATTACCAGTTGTTTTTCTGTGATGTTTTACATTAGGTAGTGCTGGAGCAGCTGTAGTGTAGATAGAGAGAGACAATGGAGACAGATCAAGCTTTCACTGACACATCTGTAAGATGCTTCCCTGTATTTCTGTGCTTACTCCTATTATACATCCAGCATCTGTAACTTGCTTCTTTGGGCCTGATTTTATGTGAGTAGATTTTGTTTGTTTATGCGTGTATCAGCAGTGTGCTATCAGTGCCCCCTGCAGTAAAACCAAAGGGAATAAAGAGACAAGGGAGCAAGAGAGACGCAGCAGAGGAAGGATAGAAGAAAGAGGGAGAACAAGAGGATCGTTTTCATTATCTCTAGCCCACAGAGGAACTTAATCACATTCACACAACAGAGAGGTCTTATAGCCAAAACCTGATCCTGTATGCAGAGGTATCTGTAATTTAAAAAAAAAACATGGAAATCTAGAGCTCACACAAAAATGCACTAACCAAGTGCATTCTAAGGTTTTATTTTTACAGGTAAATTTTTAAAAATATGCAGGAATTATAGCTGTCACATAAAATCTGAAAAGATTTAACTTCTACTGCTTGCTGATGTCCTTTACAATTTCAGAGCTCCTCCAGGAATGTAGCTACAGAGAGAACAGCACGTGAAGATATGTTAAATTCAATCCACTCTATGTTTTATTTTAACGTTTACTGTGGAAGGCCCCATGTAGTTCAGTTTTTCTCAAGCTATTGAGCTCCATGTCACAAGCTACTTTTAATCTCTCTCTTAGTGTTATATGTTGTAAGTTTTTGGATCTAATAAAGTTCTGAAGGTTAGTGACTCAAAATCATAGATTTCAAGATGCCCACAAATTAGAAGTTAAATTCTTTGCTTTCATTTCTCAAATTTAATGCAGATTTTGCAAGCAGACAATGAACAGAATGTACTTCGAGTTTGAAACCTTTTGGGACAAAATATTCAACACCTGCAACCTTGGATAAAACCTAGCTTTTAATTTTGCCTTTTAATCAATACATGGGGGTTCTGACAGATTAAGTATGAAAGTGCAGGCAGGGGTGCTCAGAATTTAAAATCTCTGACACAGTTTGGAGAGTATATTTCATTTTTTAGTAGGTGAGAGCAGCCAGCTGTGATGCACAGCTGATTTTTCTTTTGTTGGCTTTATATCCATTTGCAGTGCAGATTCCTGCTGTGTATCATGATCTAACATAACAGAATCAAGGAATCCATTGGACAAGAAGGTGCAAAATATTTACCAAATTTAAGTGTCAGATTTTATTGTCCATTTAATTCTGTTTAATTTATTATAGTTATTATTATTATTATTATTTATCATTTTCCTTTTTTGAGTAATGTTTTAGCAAAAAAAACACTCCTGTCACCACCTTTACAACAAATTTATTCAACAAATACACATTTTTGCACAATTGTACATTTTTGTAACTTGGTCCTGAAAAGTTAAATATCTGTCAAAAGATGCCATCAGTTTTATTTACTCACCTAAATTTACTGATTATAGGTCCATAATTTCCTTTTCTTTTCAGCAGCATGATGCTTTGGAGCTTTTTTCTGTGTGTCTGTAGCAGTGTGGGTTTTGCTTTATAGAGGCTCTCCTCTATGTCTAATCCTGTTAAAAAGGCAGCTGGGGCTCCAATAGATGGCATCACAACACTAGGCTTGAGTCAGCTCTCTCTGCTGTGCTCTGCTCTGCTCTGCAGTGCCGTGGTGGGATGCAGCTCGTGAGCTGTGAGCCCTACTGGGATGTCGACAGCATTAACGAAATATAAAATGAAATTAAATCACAAAAAACATTCAGGTTTCTCCTCTTTTAAAATAAAGCAAATAATTGAGGCAAAGCTTGACAAATGCTTTTTTTTGCTTTGAGTTGCTAAATATATATGTAACTGTTTTTCACTCAGATTGGTGTTTGATTTTTATTTATAGCCATTGAAAACACTAAAAACAGAGCGATGCTTCTAAACATCTGATTTTGTCACAATCCTATAACATAAATAAGAAAATATTTGATATATACATGTGTTTGCACCAAATGTTTGAAACCCATTTATTCCACATCTGTTAATAACATAATTTTTAAAATAACATATAATATGGTTAATTTATTGTGTAGTTTTTAATAAATAAAACTGGTAATTGATATGTCGCAAAAAATCAGGACTCTTTGCCATGTCTAATTTCCTTGCTAATTTGGGTTTTATTCTGTTATGTTTTGGCCTTTTGAAGCCAGTCAGTCCTGTAACTCAGTGTGATTCACTCTGCCATTGACAGTTATGACTCAGGATTATAACCTGTGTGTGTGGCCATGTCATCAAAGCATTTTTCTGTAATGTGATTAATCACATTCCATTATCCCACCCTCATTCGTCCCTACAATGCAGAGTTTTATAAGGAATTAACACAGGTATTTATCACCTTGTGCAATAAATCAACATCAGCTACTCGCTGCTCATATAAGATAATAATTTCCTGGCCGATGCTAAGAGATGTCAGCTTGGCATCGGAGTAGCCCTCCTTAAATCGCTGAGGCTTTTAACTGAAGATATGTGTGTTTCAGCTCCCGGTATTGTGCTGTTGTGTGTGTGTGTGTGTGTGTGTGTGTGTGAATCCCCTGCTGGTCTGTTTGGTGCAGACACTTCAGACGGGAGAAAAGATAGCCAGCTCAGATAATGGTGCATTTCTCTACAGCAAAATGTATAAAAAGGGCTCCTGAAATGACAAATGATTGTGGCCTAAAACAGACAGAGACAGACAGAAAGAGAGAGAGGCAGAGAAAAAATGTATTCATTAGAAATTACATGTGGATAGCAAAGAGTGCTGTGTTGGCTTTCGGTGAGAATCGGTGTCGTGATGTGAATTTGTTTGGTCTGTAGCGTACAGAAACACAGATTTTGATTTATCTTCCAAGGCCAGCTGCTTTGTGAGAGACCAAAATTTTCTCTTAAGTATAAAAAAATGCTCTGCTTGATAAAACAATTTGTTTTGTATTTTTTATATTTTACATGTAAAATAAACCAAATGTAGAATTTAAAGCTGGATATAACACCACCACCATAACTAATCACTATTGCACACTAATACTGTAGCGATACAAATACCCTCAATATATATTTTCTTTCAAATAATGACAACAGCCTGTTTTTATGTGGCTGTAATTTGTCTGTTTGATGTCGGTATTACATAGCAGCACCGTAATATTTAAAAGGTCAACGCTCCCCTGTTGGATTTTGTCATTTTCCTCAGATAGAGGTATCGTATCAAAATGACAGCCACTGCATTTAATGTCCTTTAAAGTCATTTAAATCTCTAACTGTTGTGTGCAGACTGATAATCTTCCTCTTTGTGATTTGAGGGCTAATGAGACCTCTTCTTCCTGCCTCTCTGTGCTGAAGTCTCCATCCTAATTTCTTAATGCTGAAACACAAAGAATTGGCTACAGTGTGGCCTCAGAGGAGATCCACACTGACCATGATTTGATTGAATAAAGGGGAAAAAAGAAGAGAGGGTGAAAAGGAGGGAGGTGGAGGAAAAATAGAGGCAGTGTGAGAAATAGCAGCTGTGCCAAGCATTTTTAAGGCAGTATTGATGAAAGGCTATCATTTTAGCCAATTAAAGGAATGTCGGGAGGGAGAGAAGCTTAATTTTACACTAACAGGTCTCACCTTTACATACGTGGAAGGAAAAAATATACCAATCTTCCCTTTCTACAGCAGTGTCACATCTGTGATAAGCGCACAGGAAAATCTGAAATGATATTTCATAGCAGATGAGATGAAGGACACCTTTAGCAGAAAGTGTGGAGACCTAGGTCATAAGGTGAAAGAATGGCATCAGCTGCTTGGCACGAATACGGATATGAATAGATGTAAGAATGCTCTCACTGTAAGGACAAAGCATACGCTCCACATCCTCTTCCCATGTATATCAAACTAAAAACTAAACATTACAAGGTAAATCTGTAAATATTATTTTTGTTGAAATGTATCTGTTTAAAAATTGTTTGAAGCTTCATAAAGATTATGAACTGCAAAACTAAAACCGTGCATAAAATCATCAAAGAGAGTGGAAAATGGCAAAATATTACAGATTAAAGCCGATTTTTTGCATATTATTCATCATTATTTTAGTTTCATATTATCAAAACAAAATCTGATAGAGTTTTAGATGGGACATTGTACATCGTGCATTGTGCAGCCCTTTCCATTGATTAATGGAAATTAATACAGCTGTAAATGTTTAAATTGTTTACTTTGGCTTGCTTGCAGTTTCCGGCTGTAATATCCTAATAAGCACTGTGAGCCAGTTTAATAACCCACTGTATGTATTGTATCCATTTGTACACAAAGTACACAATTTATTGTTGGACATATATTTAGATGTATATTAAGAATACTTAATTACATGTTACAAAGACATCAGCACCAAAACACTATACTGGTAGACAAATGACTTAAATGTATCCTCATCAACCATACCACCACAGATATGATCCTATACAAAATTCTTAAGGCTTTGTGGACTTTCTTAAGTCTTCATCTCTGACACAGTTTGATAGCTTTCAATCTGGCTTTTATTTTGAAATTTTTTCAGCACTTCAATCGGGCTTTGTTCTTGTACTTTCTCCATCTCTCATTCTCTTTGTCTTCATCATCAGACCTCAGATAATAAGCTCCCTCACTTGTCTGCCTGTCTTATTCAACTTGTCTTATCTCCATCTCGGCATTTCTCCGGTTATTTTTTTCCCTCCATCCATCAATTGCTTCCTTCATCTCGAGAGGCCAAAGATTTGTTGGTGCTGTGAGACACGCAGACTGCCTGAAGGTTGGCTTTTAATCACAGTTTATATAGAAAATGTGAACTTTGCCTGTTTTAACTCTTGAGTAGTCTGCACTTTTGGTTTTATGTTGGAATGTAAAATATGAAGTACTTTCAGTGGTTTAAATGACAAGGCTGTGGATAGTCTATATTTCTGTTATTGTCAACTAATCCCTTTGAAAAGACCAAAACCCACCATGAGCTAATCCTATAGCAAGTATCGTCTTTTGCTTACATACATGTTGTTCATCCCACCTTGCAATAGAGCTCCATTGTTATCTATAAAAATCTAAAAACTCATAAGTAAGCCACACCGTAGCACCTGGTGGCATGTTCCTGCATTAAGAAGAGCATAGCCTATATGTAACTGCTGTACACTTACTGATGTGTATTAACCCCCAGGAAAACCTAGTCCCAAACAAACTCAGTGTTTACTCCAGTGTGAACTAACTTTGTTAGTACCAGCTGTTTAAGGAAATAATTTGGATCTCTTAAACTGAAACAGGAATATATAGGAGCCAAAGAGCTTGGTGCTGAGTGTCAGAGATAGAGCGTGGTAAAAGGAGCCGAGAAGCAACTTGATGCATTATTGCTTGTAATGTTTTTGTTGGAATTGTCAGTAATAATTATAATAATATTTTTTTAAAAAACCCAGAATAATGCCACCCTGATCTTTTACTAGAGGCAGCATGCTTTATTATTGTAGCGGAAACAGGAGAGAAATTTAATAATGTTGTTATGTCAGTGTTAGATAATTGGATTAACCTGAACAATATTTAGGTAACATGTCTTAAATGATTTCTGATTTTCACCTGCTGGGTGATTTACTTATGTAAGAAAACATCTTGCTCAGCCTCAAACCATGTCTGTAAACACACACCCACACACACACACACACACACACTACGTGAGTGTGTGCTTATACATTTAATGTATTACTCGCAGATCAAATACAGGCTTCGCACCTCCTTCTCTCCCCAGAGAGAGCAAGTGTGTGTGTGTTATTAACCCCAGCACCACTGCTGCTTGTCTGCCGGCATTAACCCCATTATCCTCTCCTCTTCCCCCCTCTCTTCTCCTCTTTTCCTCTCCTCCCTCTTTCCAGCAGCAGTAATGAAGTGCAATAGGTGCACTTTTCCTCTCTCTCATGTGCTTATTCTTTCCTCGTTTACTCTCTCCCTCCATCTCTCCACATTTGGCAGTGGCAGAGGTTAGACAAGCACACTCTCTCCAGTCTGTCTCTCTCTCACTGCATCCACCCCCTCTCCCTTGCTCCCTCGCTCCCTCACTAGGTCCCAGAGGTGCTTTCTGCTTAACAAGGCTGGATATCTGTTTCCTAAAATCAATCGTCTGTCTTAAACGAACATCCCTGACCATCTGCTTCAGGGGCTTACACACACATACACACTGCAAACACACATGCATTTCTCTGCCTTCAGTGTGCTGGATTCCAATCTCAATATTTGTTAAGTGTGTGATCCAGCGGGCCCTTCAAGGGCCCCTACAAGCCAATGTTGGTGTCCTCCCAAGGCCCCTTAGGCTGCCTGGCTGGGGGCCTCTCACTTGGCCCCTCTCCCTTCCTCCTTTCTTCTCCCTCCCTCACACTGTCGCTTTTCTGTTTGATTAATCTCTAAATCTGTGTGACATGTGGACGAGGCTCTGAGACTCTGCCAGGGAACTGTGTATGTGTGTGTGTTTGAATATACTGTATGTGTGTGTGTGTGTCTGAAAAAATGAAACGCACAGCTAATCCCTTTAGCAAGCTGTTAGCTGTTGCATTGTGTTTGGGTGGTAACAGTGGCACTAGAAGACTTGACAGTGATAATCTTACATCTCTGTAAAACACTCTCACCCATGTTGACCTTGTGACCTTCCAGTTCACTGATGCTCAAACTTCAAAGGAACGTTTCTAAAGCCCTGTCCACATGTAAAGCGATTCCCTCGTTGCCCATCTCTTTGGAGCTGACAGTTGCAAGTGAGCATTCTTGGCTTTGACTGAGTAGGTGTATGTCTCACCCCTTCATATGGCAGTCAGCATTATCCTTTGCTCCCATTGGCAGTCACCTCAACAGCTTGCCTCAAAGCCAACAGTTATTTTTTATATCAATGCTACAAGTTGATGTGGCATTCCATCACTGCTGCATCACTGCTATTCACTTCTCCAATATTTGACTGGTCATTTTTTAATTAGTATTTTGGTATCACGAGGCATTTTAGTTAACCTATTATAATAATTTTTTATTTTGTAGAATATAATTTTTTTGAAGATCAGGACAAGAAACCATTGGTCTCCAGAAACACTTTGGCTACATACACTATATGGACAAAAGTATTCTATACATCTACACATTTCTACAGGAGCTCTTAGGACTTCCCTTTCTTTGTCCATGGGTATTATTGTAGAGTTGGTCCCCTCTTTGCAGCTGTAACAGCTCACCACTCTTCTGTGAAGGCTTTCTTGTGGGAATTCTTGCACAGGCGTTCAGAAGAGCATTTGTGTGGACAGACACTGATGTTGGACAAGAGGACCTGGCTCACAATCTCTCTGTTCTAGTTTATCAACCTGGTGTTAGATGGGGTTGAGGTCAGAGCCTTGTGTGGGCCAATCAAATCATTCCACACCAAACTCATCCAACCATGCCTTTATGGACCTTGCTTTGTGCGCTGAGGCACAGTCATGCTGGAACAGAAAAGGCCCTTCCCCAAACAAAGTTGGAAGTGAAGAATTTTCCACAATATGTTGGTAGGGGTCCAGGTCAGCCGAAGAAAAAACAACTGGATAGCGTTGTCCAAACTGGCACGGGTGATGTTCTCCAGGCATTTGCCAAACCCAGACTCATTCATCTGACTGCCAGACAAAGAAGCATTGTCACTCCACGTAACACTTCTCCACTGTTCCAGAGCCCAATAGTAGTGTGCTTTACACCACTCAGTCTGACACTAGGCATTGTGCTTGTTGATATAAGGCTAGCACACAGCTTCTTGGCCATGGATACCAATGCCATGAAAGTCCTGGCACAAGTTTTTTGTTTTGCTGATGTTAATGCCAGAGAAGGTTTGAACCTCTGAAGTGACTGAATCAGCAGTTGATGACTTTTATGCACTCTGTGCCTCAGCACTCAGCAACCCCGCACTGGAGCTTTCCGTGGTCTGCCACTCCATGGCTGAGTTTGTCATGGGGCGTCGTCATCGTGTCTGGTGCGGACCCCAACGCAGGACTCGAAGACAGGCAGGTTAACTCAAAAGGCTTTATTTAACCGGCAAAACAAGATAGTAGTACACAGAAACCACAGAAAAGGACTGCTAGAGTGACGACGGGGAAACATGAGGGATGACGCGACAGCGACAGACCGGGAATACAGGACTGAAATAGGGAACAGAAAGGCTAATGAGAGACAGGCGGGGACAGCATGCAGCTGGGAACGATTACGACAGGCAGACAAACAGGAAGTGACGCAGACAGGGACGAAGACCACTAGGGAGACAGGCCTGGCAGGAAACAGAAGGAGGGACATCGGCACCAAAACAGACCGGGAAGGGCGGACCACGACAGAGTTGCCATGATTGCTAAATGTTTTGACTTTGCAGTAATACCACTTACACCTGATTGTTTTTCCCTCTTAGGTATTCCACATTCACCAACTAACTTGATGCAGTAGTGGCATCCTATTACAGTACCATGCTCAAATTTAGTGAGTTCTTTAGAATGACTCATTCTTTCACAGATGTTTTCAAAGGCAGACTGCATGGCTAGGTGCTTGATTTCCTTTACACTTGTGGCAATGAGATTGAGTGAAACAGGTTTGGGCCAGTACTTTTGTCCATAAAGTGTAGACTTTCTCATTTCTAAAGTTGGACTGACAGTAAAATCCTTTTGACAGCCTGCTGAAAAAAGGAAACTGTCTTCTTTTTTTCTAATTAGACTTTTGGGTTTGGCTTATCCAGTTTAGAGGGGAGGGATCTAAATTGAACTCTATGGAGTTAAATGATCATCTTTTTCATATATTAATGACACAAAAATGGTCTAATTCCAAGAGAGTAAATATAGACTATTTCCAGCTTCAACCCCATACAATTGGTATCACCCTTTAAAACCCCATATCTTTTCAACCCCAGATTCCTCCCCCTCCTCCCTGAGCTCTATTGTATTCCTGTATTCCCTCACCCCCAGCCCTCCTTCAGTAATTACAACCAAAGTCAAAAGACGGTCCTGTCAATCAAACACTCAACTGTCACTTTCTATGCTTTGTCTCTCACATCTCTAGCTGCCTGTCTGTCTGTCTGTCTGTCTGTCTCTTTGTCTCTGCTGATTTCATGCTGGCCTATCAGAACAGTGCAGTGTCATTCTGGATGTATCAACTATGTTTAGCCGTTGAGCATGTCTGCATTTGTGTCTGCACAGACGTGCATCAACCTCAATAGTTTATGGGCCATGAGAAGCAGTTTATACCTGCCATTATCGTTCTTTTGCATAGTGGAGTGTCATTACAGCTGGCATGTAGTATGCTTTGGCATCATTTTGGCTGTTTGTACATCTTCAGTTGTTTGTAATCTGGCCTGGGCAGCACAGTTAGCACAAATGAGCTAGAGGCATGAGTCTGTGAGCAGGTCTGTGTTGATGAGGTGCAATCAAAATGCACCAGGAATGGGCCTATAAAAATCAAAAACTTGACCTGATTTAAATCTGGCTAATCTCCCTTTCAAGATTATCTCACGCAAGTCTGAATTGTTTTCTGCTTGACTGCTAGTTTTAGATCATGCTCTAGAAGTTTTTGTGTCCCATTGTACTTGTACCTCTGGGATGCGTGGTGGATCTTCTCCAGTGAGTCAAAAAAGACATTGAGCAACTTGATTTTCATTTTTTGGGAAGAAGATGAACTGGCAGGGATGGAAATTTGGTGAGTGGTCAACAGTGTGTAGGTATGGTCAAAAAGCATCTGAATATTGATATTGACTGTCTTCTTCATAACCTATGCAATCACAAACATAGCAATTGTCAAGCACTTGGCTGGAGGGGTGACGATTTGGGCTTGTTTTGCAGTTGTGTGACCTGGGAACCTTGTAATCATTGAGTTGACCATAAACTCCGTTGTATACCAAAGTATTCTCCAGTTAATTGTGAGACTGTCTGTCCAACAACTAAAGCTTGGCTGAAACTGGGTCATGTAACAGGACAATGATCCTACGTACACCAGTAAATTTGCAACAGAATTGCTGAAAAAGACAAGAACCAAGTGGTTGCAGTGGCCCAGTAAAAATCCAGACCTCAACCCATTTAGCAAACATTGAGCAAGTAAACACCCAGCTAATAGAGTTAATTGTCATGTAAAACCATCATTGCAGTCAACTTCACAGCCAATCACTCAAAATCTCTTTCTTACACACACATATTTACACATACTCTCATGGGATCTGGCCTTCACCAGATGGCTTTTTTCCCGGTGGCTGTGTGTTCTAGCATTTGTGTGTGTGATTGTCAGCGAAAAGTAAGTGTGTGAGACCCTGGCAGGCCACAAGGGGCTTTGTGGTGAACACAGCGCATCTTCTCGTCTAATTAATTTACCATTATATAGCACCTGTTTCAGGCTAGATAGAGCTGGGGGCGGACAAACACACACATACACACACATACACACACACACACACACACAGGCTTATGAAATGGAGAGGCAGTGGGGAAGGTAGGGCAGAGAGGCAAGGATGGACAGAGTGGAGAAAATAAAAGCTGCAGAGGAGTAGGGAGGGCATGAAGGAAGGGCAAAGAAAGGGGTAAGGAAAGGATCGAAAAAGAATGAAAAGGAAGGCTGAGGGAGATGTAAGCAGCAGGGGGAGGAGGGGAGACAGTAATAAATGGGTTTTGAACTGATTATAATAAGCCGATTCTTTGATCACATTTAAGGCCTTAAAATGGAAATATGTTTTCTCTGATTGGGGGAGGAACAGAACTGCTGGTAGGGGAGGGGGTAGCTCATTATATTTCAGTAGTAGAAAAAATAATGCAGCGTACAGTAAAAGAATCATTTTCTCATGGTTCACTGAATGTAGCTATCACTCCCTCCAACCTTTTTTTTAATATATCACTTTGTATTTTGTGTGACTTTGTTCATATCATAGCTACATTAAGTATTGTCATTTGTCAGATTACTTACTATTTATGACCTCCCACTGACTACCTTAACACACTGAAGGTACACTTCAACAATAAACATCAGTCAGTGAGCTTTAAAACATTATAATGTGAGCTGCAAAAATGCTAACATCTATTCTGTTGCAATATGAAAAAAATTTGATGACACTACATTTCATTAAAGGGGAAGTCTCTAGCAATGATGTGGTGACCAGAGACCACAGAAAGTCAGTGACACTCATCGACTTCAAGTGACAACAGGTGAAATAACTGCTGGCAATACAGACTGAGCAGGTCTCACATTAAACTTTTCTCAACTTCAAGGGGAGCCACCAAAGCAACTACCAATAAGAGCAAAGGATACCATTGATCGACATGTCACAAGGTGGTAAATACCTTAGAAGGTTGCCTAGGCAACTGGACCCTGGATTGATGAGCAAATTGCTTCCTGTGTGGTTGTTCTTTTAGAACTAGAACAAATAAATTTTATTTCTCCATTATTCCAGTTTGTCTTAGAAATGTGGTTTCTCTGAAGCATTGAAGAAGTCTATGGCTACAGTCAGTGTAGGGTGTAATCACATTACATTTAATTTTAGTTAGTAGAGTGGTCTACAACTTTTGAGTGGAAATATAGACATTACTTTTTTTTATTGCATGAAAGGACAAGAGTGTGAAGGCAAAGTGCAACCTGCAGTCGGGCCAGAAACAGCTACTACGATCTAGACATTGAATCTTTGCAAGCATCTGCAAAGACAGCTGGGTAACACAAAGTTAGCAATGAAGAACCCAAAGTATTGTTAAAGCTGAGCATCAGCCAACTCCAACCACTCAAAACTTTTTAACGGTAGCAGAAACAATGACGATGAGCAGTCAGGTCTGTAGTATTGCAGCCTCCATTTCTACATGTGCCTGTTTCTATAGTTTGATCTTTGTGTGGTGATTTCTGTGAAGTGCTTTTTGGTGATATGTTATCAGAAATTGAGTCTATGTTTTATATAATGTAAAACCAATGTAGGAAAAAATTGTTACATTTTTGTATATTAACCAGAATATTCCCAAGTCAAGATGCGCCATGCTGATAGACTCCTACCAAACAGACTAATGGTCTAATTAAAGCAAAAGGTGTTTCAACACATTATTAGTTTTAAAATGTGTCACACTTATTCAACCAACTTATTGTACATTATTTTATTTTTTATAGCTTTTCCCTCTAAGAGATGTTGCTTTTTCAGTTCAATTGTACAGGTTGTAGGTCACATTAAAGGTGAAAACAGTTTTTAAATGATTTATTGTGGTCTCCTTTTATAACGTCAGAACAAACTCATATTTTAACAGGGCTGTGTTCACTTTCTATATCCACTGTACACAATGTTAACGGTTTCCTTTCCGTGAAAGTTACCAGGTTGCACCACCATTTTTTTTCAGTAGTTCAGAACAAACAGTCCTAAATACTTGCTTTTACGTCTTTGTTTCATCTAAGCTCTCTGCCAGCGATGCTACTGACGCTTAGACCTTACTATCGTGGTAGGGCCAGTGTTAAGCTTTTATGAGCATCTAAATCAGTTATCTAGCTAGATCTATACTTTTTTGTAAATTCCAAGCTGGCTTTACAATATTTACTGCTGACGAGTGGTTAGCATGTTGCAGTAAGGCCTCTATTGTTGTTCTCTAAGGACTACACATTGACCAGTGGACTGTGGTATTTCCACCCCAGCTCTGTTGAGGTTGTTCTTGATGTTACAGACAGTTATTTTGGGGTTTTTCTTTACTGATCCCACTTTTGTCTGTCATGTTGTTTTTATTTTATTTTTCATTACATTTTATTTAACCAGGAAGTAATATGTAAACTCCACACAGGAGGGCCCTACCTGGGTTTGAACCCAGGACCCCCTTACTGCGAGGCAACAGTGCGAACCACTGAACCGCCGTGCTTGTTTTCCTTGGGTGACCGGTTACTCAGTACACAGTACTCAATACAGTGGTTTCCTTCTTTTTCAGAACGTTCGAAAAAAGGTACTGACTATGCCCGGTGTTTTTGAAGCACCTCTGTCAAAACTGTGGCCAAAAATTATCATCTCAAGAGAGTATTTCACTTATTGTGAGTGGGATGTGGCAAAATGGAAAAGGTGCTTCGATTAACTTTGGGGTTATGTAGATAGAAATGTGTGAGTATGTGGTTAAATGGTTTTGCTCCTGTACCTGTTTCTAAACTGACAGACATTATTTTTTTTACATCAAACCCACATGATCTGTCAGTCAGCCAAGCGATAACTGAGCAACACATCATCCCAGAGATGAATGCACTTTAATTAAGCACAAGGCGAGTTCTTTCCATCAGTGGGAACGAGTAAAATAAAGCATCAATGATACAAGAACAGCTCCCAGTACTGTGATACACTGCCACCTCATCTTTCTGAGTTCATTAGTTTCCAGATCGGTGATTCTCCTGGATTACCATAACCTGTCAGCCGTGAAACACCACAAAACAATTTTCTGCTTGTTAAAAAAAAGAGAGAGAAAGAGAAGAGGAAGAAGAAAGAGCAGCCCACCTCGCTCTGCTGCCTTCTACAGCCACAAAGAGGAGAGAGGGCGGGGAGGTTACGCTACCTGTGTGTTTTTCTAATGAACACCACACTGAACTAATAAAAACATGTCAGGCAGGGGAAAATCCTTGGAGTAAAGGGGTGGATGGAAATACTTGAAAATGGAAATATGCTGACAAATACCTGTGTTTCAAACAGGTGATAATGAGTTAAATATAAGTTACATGATTTCCAACTGTGAGCAACAAGTAGAGAAATAAAATATATTAGAGAACAAATGCTGACACAGAGAGTGATTTTACTGTACTTCTTGTGTATTTCTTTATTGTTTGTTTGTACCTTCAGCTGCTCCCGTGTATTTTACCCAAGGAGTGATATGAATATTCATTTACTACCTGTGCCAGTGAGATTGTACTGCAAGTCCTGCTTATTTGATTTAAACTGCACAGATATGGCTGCCTCACAAATCAAACATTCACTGACGATGTTCCCAACTTACTTATTAACATTCTCAAGTATTCTCATTCATTTATGTTATTTTTAAAGTTATGACTCTGAGAGTTAAAATGTGGTGCAGGGTTATTGTGATTACAGTTCATAACAAGGCAAGACACTGAACAATAAATAATAAACAACCATTATTTATAGTGTGATTAAAAGCAAACAAACTGCAGTCTCCTGTATGAGTTTGATGTATAATCATGTGACAAGGTTTTCAGAGAACTCTCTGCAGCCCTGTAAAAAAACTAAATACACTTTGTGATTCCTTGTGATTATCAGCAGTAACTTGAAGTAATATTTTCTGTATGACTTTATCAATCTTTCATTAATTGTGGTGGAATTTTGTCCCACTCTTGTTTTCCTTTGGTACACAGAGGAGTTCATATTCAACTCAATTACTTCAAGGTCCCCGGGTCTTGTGGCTGCGAAACAAGCCCAAGTCATCACCCCTCCACCACTGTGCTTGACAGTTGGTATGAGGTGTTTGTGCTGATATGCTGTGTTTGCTTTATGCCCAATGTGGTGCATTATGTGCATCATGGCCAAACAGCTACACTTTGGTCTAGTTTATCCAAAGGTCATTATTTCAGAAGTCTTGTGGTTTGATCGGTGCAACTTTGCAAAGCCATGTTTTAGAGAGAAGGAGCTTTCTTCTTGCAACCTTTCCAAACAAGCCATTATTTAACATCCTAACTGAGGCCTGTGAAGTCTGAGATGTAGCTCTTGTGTACTTGTGCACATTCTCTGAGCTTTGCATGGTCTGACCTTAGGGCAAATTTGCTGGGTCATCGACTTCTCCATTTTTTAGAAGTGGTCACACTGGCTGATAAGCAGCTAAATACAATGCATATAAAAAGTCTTTTTCTTTGGATGTTTCATAGTCAATATAATTTGGCTTTGTTGACAAGAATTAAAAAAAACTTCTGTCATGTCAAAGTGAAAGCAGAGTGTTACAAGCTAATGTTAAAATATATAGAGTAAAATAAATGTTTGCATAAATTATATATTCACCCCTTTTATGTCAGTATTTAGTAGATGCACCTTTGACTGCAATCACAGCACTGAGTCTGTGTGGGTATGCTGCAATCAGACTGGCACATCTGAACACTGCAATTTTTTTCCATTCTTCCTTGCAAAACAGCTCAAGCTCTGTCAGGTTCCTTGGAGGTTTGAGTGTGAGCATCTCTTTTCAGGTCCAGCCACAAATTCTTGATTAGATTGAGATCTGGGCTTTGACTTGGCCAATCCAGAACATTCACCTCATTGTCTTTGAACCATTTCTGTGTAGCTATTAATGTGTGCTTGGGGTTGTTCTCTTCCAGACTGAGTCAGATTATCCTCCAGGATTTGGTGATATTTTATTGCATTGATGTTACCCTCTACCTTTACAAGTCTTCCAGTGTCTGCTGCTGAGAAGCATCCTTAGAGGATGATGCTGTTACCACCATGCTTCACGGCAGAGATAGTGTGTTTGTGGTCATGTGCAGTGTTTGGTGTTTGCCGATAGAGTCTAGTCTGATGGCCAAAAATCTCAATTTTTGTCTCACCAGACCAAAGAAGTCAACTTTGTCATCTCTCACATGCCTCTGGGTGAATTCTAGGAGCAATTTCATGTGAGCTTTCTTCAACATTGGCTCTGTCTTTGCCACTCTTCCATACAGCTTCGACTGGTGAAGAACCCGGGCAACAGTTGTTGTATGTACAGTCTCTTCCATTTGAGCCACTAAAGTTTTTAACTCCTTCATAGTGGTCGTAGGTGTCTTGGTGGCCTACCTCACCAGTCTTCTTCTTGCCTGGTCACTCAGTTTGTGAGGGTGACCAGCCCTAGGCAGATTTAAACAAGTGCAGTACTCCTTCCATTTCTTAATGATGGATTTGACTGAACTCCATGGGATGTCCAGTGAGTTGGAAAGCTTTTTGTAGCCATCTCCTGACCTATACTTTTCAATGATACTTTTCTGAGTTGCCTGGCGTGTTCTTTGTCCTCATGTTGCAATTGTAGCAGGAATACTGATGCCTCCCGGACACAGGTGTTTTTATATGACAATCACTTGGCACACATCATCTGCACTCAGGTAATCTGCATTTCAGTAATTGTGACACTGCTGGACTAAACTAGCTGGACCTCTGTTGAATTAAGTCAGTCCCTTTTAAGGGGGTTAATATTTATGCACACATGTATTTTACCCTATATATTTTTAATTAATTGACAAAACTCTGTTTTCACTTTGACATGACAGAAGCTCTTTTTTGCAAATTCGTGTCAAAAAAGCCAAAATATATTGAAAAAGATTTAATTTATTAAAGCAATAAAAAGGTGAAACATCCAAGAGGGGGTGAATACTGTTTATAGGCATTGTAAGTGCATCTGATTAGCAGCACCTGGCTGCTACTTACTCTTTTAAGTCCTGTGGAAGCAGTAATAGTGGACTTAGTTTTTCACAGGACTGTGAAAACTTTCTTTCTCCATCCCTCTGTCTTTTCTCAGTTACCTGGAATTGGGTTACTGTGGCTGTTGACACTCATGCGTCCATAAAACACTCTGTGGAAGGTGCCTAGTACTCAGGAAGAATCAGAGACCAGACCTCCTCAGCTTTCTCTTTGTGATACAACCTCAAGCTCCTTCTAGATGTCTGAATTAAGATGTCTGTTTTTTAAGGGTTAGTTCACCCACCTGCTGGATTAAATGTGTGTCCAAGATATATATTTTTTGTTCATTACCCTGAATTCTTGAACATACATCAGCCACGACATTAAAACCAGGTGAGGTGAAAAAAAAACAAAGAACAGCTGAGGTGAATAATAAGAAAAATGAAAATCCCTGCTGGAAAACCTTGGATCGTGAAATTCATGATCCCGGTCACATCACACAAAATACTCAGGTACAGCTAAGTGAACAAAATACAGAGCCCAAAGCAATGACCCAACCTTCAAATTCCCTAGAGTTTAGTCTGACTGAATGCACTGGAATAAGTCCGATCCACTTACAGTTGCCAAACATCATCATTTATCTTGGCCGGAGAGGTTTTTGTAAAAGCTTGGTTACATTTGCATTTTCTCAAAATACAACCCCAAAAAGGTTGGGACACTGTAAATTCTAAATTAAATCACAGTGTAATGTTTTTTTTTTTTTTGCCAATATGTTTATTGTCTTTTTCAAAATTTTTCACAAACACTTAACATATACACATACATACATATACCCACTACACACACAAACTGTATACCCTTGCATCATCCCTCAATCTGAATAAACACAAAGAAATTGGACTAGTTAATAGATTAGGAAGGAAAGAAGGAAGGAATAAATAAAAAAAAAATAAAAAAGATAAAATAGAAAAAAAATTACATATAGAAAATAAAAAAATAATAAATAAATAAATTTAGAAAAAGAAAAAAAGGGGGGGGAGTAAGTAAGAAAGAAAGAAAGAAAGAAAGAAAGAAAATGGGGGGGGCTACATTTTACAACATTTGCAAGTTTTAGAAAAATCTAGCACTTTCATTTGTCATCATATTTATGGTTCCCAGAGTTTATCAAAGTCTTTTCGCTTGCCCTTGGCAATGTATGT
>VUQH01085952.1:0-12250 GCA_015106775.1 Etroplus canarensis | reverse complement strand
GTGGAATGGAAGTCGAATGGGGGTCTAAGACATGTACCATTATCTTGTGTTGGCATGCAGCTTTTATACCAGTGAGCAATTCCAGGCCTACAAGTCACTGGAGGCATACGTTGTTGGCGACATTTCCTGAAGTGTCGTGAATGCACAGCTGCCTACAGCTTACCTATAGCAATGGCTGCCGCTGGTATGTTGTAACGTGTCCGTGGGAACTGTGTATACATAGCGTTCTGATTGGGGGCCGAACCCCCCTAAAGGCCTGATCCTAGACTCACCCCTGGTATCATCTAATAATAATAATAATAATAATAATAATAATAATAATAATAATAATAATAATAATAGCAAATGCGTTACAGACCATATTCCTTTCTCTAGCCAAATAAAGAGTTGATCCTATAAGCCACATACTTACAGGTCAACAGTGGTGTATCATGGAGTTATGTTATGTTATGTTAAGCAATAATCTCAAAGAGCAATTTAATATCCACAGATACATATTACTGCAAGCAAACACACTCAAAGAAATCTACACCCTTTACACACGCAGTTAAAAACATTTCTACACCTTTATGGTCAGTTCTGAGCAGACAGGTACAGAGACTGGTCCTGCATCTTTGTACACTGGAAGCTAAGTTAACGTTAGCTACCTAGGAAAGAAAATAAGGCTGTCAGTGTACTCTAAACTTGTGTTGACACACACAGGTTCAGCTTTGTTGGCAGTTCCAGCTGTTAAAAATGAATTGGGTAGGGGGTTCGAGGTAAGACAAAGGAAAACATTTCGGTTATTTGCAGATGTGCTTATCTTAATGTTAGCCTTTACAGGTTTAAGCTAATTAGACTGTAAACTGCTCATTGCAGGAACCGGTTGGTGATGAGGAATGATTCAAAACGGCAGAGGGTGAGACAATCTAATAAAACTTATTTTTACAAGAAAGTGTGGAGCCCCAGACTCCAGCAGGGCCATAGATATTTTACTGTTTGTTCACAGCATCAAGTACAGCACTGTGCAAAAGTCTTGAGCCGGCTCATTTCTTTGTTTTGTTTGGAAGATGGGTGCAAAGGTTTATTGAAACGTGCAAACATAAATGTAAATATAGTGCATGAAAGTCAACATTTGGTTTGCCCATCTATATTCTTTAAAAGCCTGAATCCTCTTTGGCAAGCTTTCTTGTCATGTCTTGGAATAGTTATCCAGGCTTCTAAAAGGACATCCCGAAGCTCTTCTTTGGATGTTGGCTGCCCGTTGAACTCACTTTCTAAGACCTGTTGCTACTGATTTTCAGTCCAGTTCTTGGCATGCCTCAACCTTTTCTCCCAGTTTCCCTTCCTTAAGAATGGTTTATTGACAGCCATCCTTCCAAAGAGACTATTTCTAGTGAGGCTTCAGGAACAGTCAACTGAAGGTCCTGTGTCAGGTTTTTACAGGTTTTTGTCAAACTCATCATGGGCTACATACAATGGACCAGTAAAGCTATTGGCTAACAAATTATAAAGAGAAAAAACACTTTCAAATTGTTCCCTTACTTTCTTTATAACTACACATTCAATCAACAAGATTGAGATGTGCAGTTTTAAGAAATATGCCTCAGGTTTCCTACATTATAAAGAAATGGTGCTGCAGTAAATCAAAGAAGCCCATCTGCATGGCTCATTGGGCTTGGTGCTAAAAAACAAACAAAAACAAAACAGAAATGATCTGTGAATTCAAAGAAAATGACCTATTTTTTTCTTTTTTTACTGTGTAAAAAAACAAATTTCTATTGTAACTAGTGAAAAGGGAGATATATCAAGGTTTTGCCTAATAGCTCTCTGGGAATCACATTTTAGGTGAAAAAAATACTATTTTATGCCTGTCAAAACTGTTTTATTTGTGGTATTTTTCATGGATTCAACAAAATAAATGGGAACAAATTATGTGTTTTTGCTACAAGCTGCTAGCGACAAAGTGTCTATAATACAATTGCAAGTTGTCTTAGCCAAGTTATTTGTTATGTGACTTTTTTTATGCTTAAATAATTCATTGGTCAGTGTTAGGTGGCTTAAACAAAAATAATATTCCTGTAAAATGGTCAGGTTTAAGGAATGGATTAAGAATAAGTAAAAAAGGTAATGACCTTCAAACAGCTTGGAGAACTATTGTTCGAGATTACTTTAAAAATTACAAGAAAGTCTGGCTCCTTGGAAACAAAATATGAAAAAATGTATAAGTGTGCAAAAAATGTATACAGGTTTGGCTCTAGCCTTAGAAGAATCTAACCTCAAGTAGAAGCTGCTACTTAAGGTTTATGAGAAAATTGTCATTTTTAGTGGGCTAATTTAGGCAAACTGCCCCTTTAAAAAGCCCAGTAGAAGAGGTACAATTAGTCTATTACATGGTTCAATGATGTGAAGTCTACATGACCACACCAGGTGCCACTCCTGTCAGTGGAGAGCAGGAGACTGGGGTTACAGTTAATACGGGCTCACCAAAATTTGACAATAGAAGTCTGGAAAAGCATTTTCTGGTCTGATGAGCCTCGATTTAGATGGTAGGATCAGAATTTGGTGTCCACAACATGGACGCATGGATCTAACCTGCCTTGTATAAGCTTTTCAGGCTGGTGATTCTTGAGTAATGGTGTGGGGGATAGTTTCTTGGCACACTTTGGACAATCGGACAGACAATCAGACTTTCATTAACAGGAAAGTAAAAATGCCCCAACAGCTGTGTCAGGGATCAAGACTTAACTAGAGCGCTCTCTTCATTATATAGTGGTGATGTGCATTTAAAGGTAAATTTATAATGCTTAATTTGTTCATACAAGACGAATAACTTAGGAGCAGAAGATGTAATGTGCTCTGTAGGAAAATAACAAATCCAGCCTTCTTCCTCTCAGCTAAATCTTGGTTATACTTTTTTCTGTTCCAGGAATTCTTTGAAAAGAGAAAAATGCAACAAAAATTGAAAAATATGGGAATAGCTCTCACATCCCCCTGCCCTGCCAACACTAGTTGTGGTAATGTGGACCTAATGAATTTGTTTATCGTCAACCAGATTGCTGCTAAAAAAGCATGTAAAGGTGAGATATGCAGCTAAGCTACAATTTACCAGAAAACAAGCATCTAATAGGAGATGCTAAAATCACTAGTGTGCACTCTTATTTCAGCCTCAATGACAAATGATGTAATTTCTTTTTCAGATCCCCCTAAGGTAGCAGTTCTTGGCAGCAGTAAAGGGGGAACCAGGCATAAGAGAAATGAGGCCCCAGTGCTCCCAATGAGCCCCTGTTCCCCATCACGGCTGAGTCTCGTTGAGAGCCAGTCTCAGTGCAGGTAAAGCTGCTGTGTGCACCTAACCCTATTCACCCAAAAATGGACTCTTTCAGCCCATTTTGAAAATATAAATGGAATGTAAAAGAATCTGAAATCACTACATTTTCCACATTGATATCTAGTGTTCAAGGAAACAGAAGAAGAAAGAACATTATTCCACAAGGATTCAAGTGTCGGCAGGTGAATCACTTTCTAGCTCTTTAGTTTTTTTGGGGGGAAACTTGTTTAATGTGAACAAATGTTAAGTCTTCCACAAAATCACTGTTTTCGTTAAGTTATCGCCAGTGCTTGAGTCAGCTTTCTCAGACAACAGTGCATCTGACTACCTCCCGCCCATACATGACCGGTCCAGCCCCTTCTCCTCCACCTCATCAGCCTCCTCAGGCCAAGGTTGTGTTACAGTATAAACAATACTAATAAAATTCTAATACACAGTTAGAGTATGTTGCATTTTTTCTTTACATGAAATAAACCTGTCTCCACAGGGATGTTTCCCCTGCAGCCACTGCATTGCTTCTCCCCTCCACCCTGGGACACTTCAGATCTACAGCAAACCAAGGTGGTGAGGAATAGCTCTTAGTAATAGTAACAGCATTAAATACTGTTGTGTGGGTGTTGTGTGCTGCCTCCTGCATACACTTTCCAGGCAGTTCCCTCCTTTAAACGTCACAGATAAGTTCCATTAGCGTGAACACATTTGAAGTTGACTATTTTCTGTTGTCTGCTCTTAGTGAGGAAGGACAACTGAGGAAATGTATTCTTACCTGAGAGCCCTGAAAGGATCCTAAATGGCTTATGCTGGTGTTGTATAACAGAATAACAATGATTTTGGTAATATGCAAACTATCACTGCTGAACCTGACGGATCCCAGTTTTACATTATACATTGTTAAATTGTATTGTGCCTGGGTTAAGGTATGTGTCAGGTATGTCCAGTTTAGGATTATCCACAACTGATAACGGAGTGAAAGGGAAGGTTTACAAGATGGTAGTGAGGCCTGCCATTATGTATGGTTTGGAGACAGTGGCACTGACGAAAAGACAGGAGGCAGAGCTGGAGGTGGCAGAATTGAAGATGTTGAGATTTTCGCTAGGAGTGACCAGAATGGACAGGATTAGAAATGAGTCCATCAGACGAACAGCTCAGGTTGAATGGTTTGGAGACAAAGTCAGAGAGGCAAGGCTGAGATGGTTTGGACATGTTCAGAGGAGGGATAGTGGCTATTGTGGACAAAGGATGTTAAAGATGGAGCTGCCAGGCATGAGGAGAAGAGGGAGACCACAGAGAAGGTTGATGGTTGTAGTGAAGGAGGGCATGCAGAGGGTGGGTGTGAGGGAAGAGGATGCAAGGGATAGGGTGAGATGGAGGCAGATGATCCGCTGTAGCGAGCACTAGCGACGAGAGCAGCTGAAAGAGAAGAAGGATGACAGTTCATTCGGTGACCTCCTCTTCACCATAGCTTCAAAAGTGTCCAGTTCGCAGTTAATCACAGAGCCAGCCTTCCTGATTTGTTTATTCGGTTTGCTGGTGTTGCGCAGCTTTGATGCTGCTCCTCCAGCAGACCGAAGCAAATACAGCTGCGCTCACCATAAGACTGATAGAAAATCTCCAATATTTTGCTGCACATGACGAAGGAGCTCAGCTTCCTTCTTAAATAGAGCTGGCTCATCCCCTTAGTCTTTTAATCCAGACTGTTGTTGGACATCCACATACCTGTGCTCCTCCACCCCATCAGCATCCTCTCCCAGGACAGAGATGGGCTATGTAGCTGACCTCTTCCTTCTGAAATCTCTCTGGTCTTACTCACATTTCAGAAGCAGAGAATGTGAAGTAACAGTAACAATAAAATGATAGTACCATCAGTTTGCTCATCCGGTCGAAGGACCAATGAGCTAACTAGGTGTCTGTCATATTTGTCATGTTGCAGGCCTTTTTCCATTTTCACAAGAATTGCTACTTCTTAAAGTATTGGCCTGGACTGTAATGTTCATAAAATGAACCTTTGCCTGTTCCCCTCTGTCATCTCTACATAAATATTATCATTAGGCTTATTTATGTGAGCCAGATGAGCTACTAGGTCTGAAGGTGTGGTATTTACAGTAATAATACCAGTATTTTAGACCAGTCTTTGGCAATTGACCAACATCAGAAATGTGGTTCTTCTCTAACACATACTGATTTCTTTTGTGTTAGTTTCATCCTTTCTCTCAGCCCAGAGGTATGACAAACACTAGTCCTTGGTCCTGTAAAGGAAACCAGCCGTTCTTCAAATTAGAGACCCCCACAGCATCCCAAGTCCTCTTTGGAAGTTCACATTCAGGGTGAGAGCCAGTCTGAGTTTGAATGGATTATTTTCTCTCCTTAATTTAAGTTTAGTAACCAATTAAAGCACATATTTGTTATCACAGTGAGACTGAGGCCAGAGACCATGCAAGATATGTGGACAGCTTCTCTCTCAATCAACCAGAGGAGAAAGAGTCCATGCTGGACTTCACACTTGACCAGTCAGAAACTCCACAACAGTTTGAAGATGATGTCTTTAAAGGCTTCAGTAATGAACCTGAAAGAGAAAATCCTTCTGATTTTGGCAATGCAAGATCAAAAATATATCTCACAGATCAAACAACAGTGAAAGCTTCAACACCACAGTATGTGTTTGCACATGAAAACTAATGAAATACTTGAATATGCAGCAAACTTTGAATAATTTTTTATGTTGGGTTTTATTATTTTATTGCCAGAATTGTGCCTGATTCACAGTACCTGGCAGCTGAGGTAAGCTTTTTTGAACTGAGTAATGTTAGACTTTTACTGCCTCCAAGTGCTGGAGTTTGTGACTGCAATAGAACTAATATTGAATTTATAGAAAACAAATGAAAAGAAACCTTAAGTTTTGACCATAAACTGTTGCACAGAGCTTTTAACAGTTTGTCAGATATTCTCAGGATTGAGTTATATATGTGGGTGCGGCTGCAGTATTTATTTATTTATTCTGATTTATTCACAGCTCTCCAACAGCACTGATACGAGCTTTTGTAAGTTTCTAAAGCTTCTCCAGTTAAGCTAAGCCATTTATTATGTACATGTTTGAGGCTGGACAAAAAACTGAATAGATGTTTTCTTCTAATCCCACAGCACGTCTTGGACACAACACTGGGCCAATGAATGGCTGTGAATACTCGCCAAGTTATTCTTGTGGAGGGGGTTACCTCAGTTCAGATGATGTAAGTGACGCTATGCTGTGAAGTTTTTCCCAGCTTTCTGCGGTACTTTGTTTGCAGAGTTTATTTTATAAATATATTATTATAAATACATTTGCTGACTTTGCCACAGAAGTAATCTTTCATCAAACCTACAACCACAACAAATTTATGCCGCAATTTTGTATCAGCGGTGTTAATTAAACTGTAAAGTCACTATCAGCACTGTGCTAGTTTCTGCAGCCTTCATTTTTAATTGAACACATACAAGTAGAATATTCTTAAATGGATGATCATCCAATCAACACCTGTCACACTAAACACTAAAAAGCAAATGCATATTAACACCACAATGTTCACTGCACAGTGCCACTCATGTAAGCTTTGCCCTGGATGGATTTTCACACCATCTGACAAAGACACTGCTATTTTTTACTTTTAAAATGTGTGTTAGGATGAAGATGGCCATCAGCCATGTCTCCCGGTATCATCTTCTTACATGGATCAAGCCTTTAGTGTAGATACCCTCACTGGCTCACAAGGGAATTTAAAAGAAATATTCTCAGAGCCCAGGCCTCACACTCCACATATAAGATCCCATAAGGACTTCAGAGATGACCCAAAAGCCATGGAAAAAAAGGCTACTCCAGATAAAGCCCATGGATGTAAAGGGCAAGAGAAAGAAAGCAGCACAGCTCTGCTTTCATCTTCTCACCCTCTGGCTCAAACTCAGAGCTCAGATATCTGCAAATGTAAGAAAACATCAAGTGAAACTCGAGATGCAGGAACTCAAACAGCATACAGCCCTCCAGCTGAGGTGTGCGATGCTTCGACTCAGTGCAGCTTTGTTGGAGACAGCGCTCTTGGGTTCAGCTGGTACCTGCCAATTGACATGTCGGAACAGCCTCCAGCCACAGGGAGGCAGCCTGACACCGTTGCAGAACCAGATATACTCACACCTTCAGCAGAAATCTCTGGGTGGGAAGAGAACCAGATGCCTTGGAGCATGAAGAAATCAAAGGCAGGGTCCCTGTCAGGAAGGAGCTTTATCACTGATAGTAACAGTGCCAAACTGATTCTACAGAGACCCACAAACCCCTTTTTAAACATGCTGAACAGGACTAATGTCAGAGGTATGACATGAAAGTGAAATATTCAGCATCATTTTATGTGTTCATTGAGAGAAACGGGAGACTGAAAATCACATTAAATTCTGCTCTCATTTCCTGCTCTCATTTAGGTCAGAAGACTAAAGAAGGCAGAGAGGAGGAAGGACAACATGAGAACCACCCTTCCATGAAAAACTTTACAGATCAAGGGAGAGAGGAGGTCACATCTGCCACCAGAGTTAGCAGACTCTCCGAGGAGGCTGAAACACTTCAAGAAATAGCCGACATTTTGCTCCGCCTGAACCGCAGGAAGATTCAAGGCTGAGAAGAACAGCTAGATAAAGACAACTGAAAATGAACATGCCTATGCTGTGCATGTTGTTTTAATTCAAAGCATCAGTAGTTACTTTAAAGCGCTAAAGCCACATAAAAAAGTCTTAGTGTTTGTTCTTAACGTTGTGATAGAGTGAAATAAAGCTCCAAAACATCATTTCAATTCATACATTTATTTCTTTCCCCATATACACAATATTTCATGAAGATATTTATATAATATAAACTCTAGCAAAACATTTACAGCTTGAACAATAATCAAATATACAGCACTCCTTTTTTAATTGGTACCCCGTAAACTTTAGCAAAAACACACATAATTGGTTCACATAGAAAAAAATGCAACCATTTTACCAATAAGTATACATTAAATGCCCTCACTGTGGTAAAGGACAGTGTTTTCTCAACCAGATATTAAGGACTGAACACCGCCTTATCATTGAAACAGGTGCAGCCTGAAACAATCACATTAAATATTTGGTCAACACAAGTTTTCATTAGTCACTCTGTGCCACAGGTGGCTAAATCTGTGTGTTTTATGTGTAATAACACTTTCAGTAAAAAACTAATTTGTGAGGTTTTAAGAAAATGTTCCTTGATCAAATGAAACAAATGGTTAAAATAATATTTTGAATTACAGTTGCTAGCATTTTCTATGCCTTTCGGACCCGGGAAGCTAGTCTCCCTTAGCTGAAAGAGTTAAATCATTTTCAGAATTGTTGAAGTTATTACTCTGAACTACAATTCACTACGTAGAAAACTGATCATCAAGGATTCCTTTTCCACATACTGGTTATTTTGCATGTACTGACCCCGTAACTACAAATCACAGGGACTGGGAATCAATCAACATATACACTATGTTTTTGAAAACGACCAGCTATTAAAACATTGACTGATTAGTAACTAAAGAGGCAAATATGACCCTTTAAAGCTATTTTCTAAAATTAGTATGTTTATACAGCTCTGTGCAAAGGTTTTGAGCCATCCCTTATTTATTTATTTACATTTTGTTTCCAAGGAGCCAGGCTTTCTTGTAACTTTTAAAATAGGTCTTGAGCAATAGTTTTCCAGGTTTCTAAAGGTCTTTCTTTTTTTTCTTTGGACATTGGCTGCTTTTTTACTTAGTCTGTTATAAAAAATGAAATTTCCTATTTCCTTGGTTGAATCCGCAAAAATGATAACACAGGTTGGCAGTCATAAAATAGTATTTTTGAACCAACAAGGTGATTCCCAAAGAGCTATTAGATAGAAAATCTCAGCATGGTGTGCAGTGTGTCCTTAAATAGTCAGAGGAAAACGGACAAGTGGAGGACAAAAGAAGAAGTGGCAGGCCTAAAAAACCCCAAAACTCTACTCCAGATGAGCAGTATCTGAAAGTCACGTCCGTAAGATATAGGGGGAAAATCCAACTAAGACCTGACACAGGACTTGTGAGATGCATCTGGCGCTTCCATCTACTGTTCACTGAAGCCACATCAGAAATGGTCTCAGTGGAAAGGCAGCTATCAAGAAGCCATTTTTAAAGGAAAGGAAAGAGGGAGAAAAGGCATGAGGCATGCCAAATTGCACAACAGCTGGGCTGAAAATCAGTGGCAACAGGCCTTATGGAGAGATCAATACAAATTTGAAATTTCTGGTTCAAATTGTCAGGTCTGGAGAGAGGGGAGCGGTACAACAATGAGTTTCTACAGACATCTGTAAAACACGGTGGAGTCCCAGACCATATGTTATGGTTTGAAGCTGCATTTCAGCCAGTGGTGTTTGGGATCTTGTCAAAACTGATGGAATTATGAATGCAGAAAAGTACCATGAGATTTTTAATCGCTGTCCAGAACGCATCTGGTTGGCGATGGCTTTATTCTTCATCATTACAATGATCCCAAACACACTGCCAATGCAATAAAAGCCTACCTGGATAGAAAAACACTATCAATCATGGATTTGCCTCCCCAGAGGCCCAACCTCAACATTATTTAAGCAGTGTGGGATCATCTTGACAGAGAATGGAAGAAAAGGCAGCCAACATCCCAAACTACAGGTTTTGAATGCCCTTCAAGAAGCCTGGAGAACTGTTCCTGAAAACTACTTAAAGAAAACACAAGAAAGCTTGCCTAACAGAGTTGAGGCTGTGTTGAAGAATAAAGGTGGTCATGCAAATATTGACTTTCAAGCTGTTAGGATTGTAAAAACTCTATTATTGTCTAATAATCCATAGTTCCATTTAAATTTATACATGGTTCAATAAATCACTGTTTCCCACTTTTCTTGCAACATATAAAGAAATGAGGGCTGACTCAAGACTTTTGCACAGTACTGTACTTGAACAGTTGTAGGTTTTCCACATGAGGGTGCTTGTGTGCTACAGTTTTTTTTAACCACCTTGCCATTTATAAAAGGAATATGGAATCTCTCTTTTTAAATATGCTTCTAAACTTATCTAGAATTCCCAGAGGGATCCACATGTCATTGAGACACCTTGAAAACGCCAAAGTTCTTTTTGGTGCAAATGCCACTGAATTTTAATGTCACTGCAGAGTCATAGCATTTGATGGTCAGCTTCTTATTTGAGATGTTTATTAAATAGAGGTATTAAATCCTATTAATAATGATGGATTAGGACCCACTGACTGAAAACTGTTCACCAAGCACAGCAGCAGCCTTTTAACCCCTTATTTACCTTTTTAGTTTTATTACAGTTACTCTGTTGTCTACTTTCCAACAGGTTTGCTACACAGAGAATCACGTGTATTTAACTAACAAGGTGTAACCTCACACAGTTTACACTTTTACAAAACAACATTGCCAAATTACGCTAAAGCCTACTCCTCAACTTTTGACACAAGAGCTACATAAATGATATGCTCTGCTATTTGTACATAAGGCTATGAGGGAAGACACAAATCAAAATAATGCATGACATTAGAGTTGATAAAATCCAATCACAGGTGAAATGCAAATGTGCACATGTCAAATAACAACCATGTAGACCTGCAGGGAATGTGACAAAAAAAAATGGCCAGTAGGCCCCTTCACAATACACAGGCACTAATATTATCATGTTCAGATAGAATGAAACACTTAAAAATCTCAGTCATCAAATTAAAGACCTATTTTACTGCTACAGACAGAACAGACTGGTTGTTTTTGCTGGATATTACATACACGGTATATCCAGAAATAACGACAAGCAAAAGTTCATGACACACGCAGGCTTGTAACGCAGGTGGTAACAGAACTGTCACTGTTTCTATACTAAAACTGCAATTTTCAATGCAGATAATACATTTGAAATTTTAAAAAATAGATACTGCTAAATAAATTTGCCATTTGTTTCAACCTGAATTAAGGGAAACAAATCTTTAAATGAATAAATACGCAAACCATAGTAAGAGGACATATACAGTTAGGTCCTTAAGCTTTTGAACAATGTCGCATTTTTGTAATTTTGCCTCCGTAGACCACCACAACAGATTTTAAATCAAACAATCACGGTTGAAGTTCAGACTTTCAGCTTTAATTGAAGGGGTTCAACAAAAGAATTGTATTACTTGTTTAGGAATTACAGACATTTTTATAGCCTCCTGTTTTCACAGGCTCAAAAGTAATGGGAAAACTGACTAAGAAGTAGTTTCATGGCCAACTGAGGCCTGTTCTCTCATTATTCCATGACAAAATAAGCAGATAAAAGACCAGGAGTTGATTTTAAGTGTTGAACTTGCATTTGGTAGATGTTCTATGAAACTTTCAATATGAGTTCCAAAGAGCTTTTGATCCAAGTCATAGAGGACATAATTAGAACAAGCTTGGCAACACCAAAAAGTCTGGTGGACCATGAAAGAGAGCTAAAGTGGATAATCACGGAATTCTTTACATACAGTTGAAACCAGAAGTTTACACACACTATGTAAAAAGATACACAATTAGTGCATATGCCCCACAAGTTGGATGCAAGTTAGAAGAGAAAGAGGAATTCTGGAGTAAGTTGGATGAAGTGGTAGAGAGTATTCCCAGGGGAGAGAGAGTGGTGATTGGAGCAGACTTCAATGGGCATGTAGGTGAAGGGAACAGAGGGGATGAGGAGGTGTTGGGTAGGTACGGTGTTAAGGAGAGGAATGTGGAGGGACAGATGGTAGTGGATTTTGCAAAAAGGATGGAAATGGCTGTAGTGAACACTTATTTCAAGAAGAGGGAGGAACATAGAGTGACCTACAAGAGTGGAGGAAGGTGCACACAGGTGGACTATATCTTATAGAGGAGGTGCAACCTGAAGGAGGTAGGAGACTGCAAGGTGG
>VUQH01085951.1:0-25290 GCA_015106775.1 Etroplus canarensis | reverse complement strand
GCGCCTGTAGTTGGTGTCCTGTCGCGTAATCCGCGGACCAATGCGGGACAGCAAGTCGTCAAACTGGGTCACAGAGAGACGGAAGTACCACTGAAAGCGGCCGTCATCCAGACGCAGCTCCTGGAGTAGATGGTGAAACTCACCATACTGGGAGCGTCTCTGAATGATATCGTGACCCTAGACACGGCGACGTGCTTGCCGGCGCCTTTGTAGAGCTCTTCAAAACAAATAAATCCAAGCTACTCTCTCAACATCATCTCAACTAATGTAGCAATGAGGCCGATAGGTTGGCTGTAGCTCCTCCCACACGCGAATTCGCGTGTGGTTTATGAACACACTTTTGGACACGGGAATAGGGGCGAATTCGCCGCGCAGCCAAACAGAGTCAGCGGAGGCGAATCGCGTTCGGTGTGAACGTACCTTTAGAGTTTAACTGTATTTGGTCCTGCTGCGGTTGGGTTGGCAACCAGTGCTCGACTTTATGAAGGGGAAACTTCAGCTAACCCCATTCTGCTCAACTAAGTGTAACAAAGTCAAAGTAGAACGTGAAACATTCAACATGTCTGACTGGATGTATGCTTGTTCCCCCCTTTCTGCTGAGACAGCCGGTTAACTGCCTGACCAGCTGTCACCCACCTGCAGTGCTTGTTTAGCCGGATCACTGTAAAATTGAACAAATTCAGTCTGAATCTCACTAGTTGCTCTCACAGCAGCTGCCCAGTTGGCCTTGCAAAGACCCTGTGCCCTTTAATTTATCGGCTGTAGCACTAGTTTAGATAGAATTTGGTATAACATCTTTTCTGTTAACAGACCATGACAGATGTGGTAGGAAACCCAGAAGAGGAGCGAAGAGCAGAGTTCTACTACCAGCCATGGGCTCAGGAGGCTGTCTGCCGCTACTTCTACTCCAAGGTAATTGAATTTTCTTCTTTTTCTGTTCCAGGCGTGCTAGCAGAGAGGGCCTGCCACTTAAGTCCAAATAAATGCACCTTTTGTAGAGACATTCGTGGTTTTCAGACAATGTTTTTCAATGGGTGGCACTGTAGTACAGTGATTAGGACTGTCACCTCACTGCAAAAAGGTCCTGGGTTCAAACCCACCGGACAGCTGGGGCCAGTGTGAAACTTGCATGCCCATCTTGTCTGTGAGTACTTCACACAGTCCAGAGACATGCATGTAATGTTAATTAGCAATTCAAAATTGACTGTAGATATGAATGGTTTTCTGTCTGTATTAGCCCTGTATTAGACTGGATTAGGGTCTACCCCACCTCTCATACTGTGTCAGTGGGGTTAGGCTCCAGCCCCATCCTGTGACCCTGAATTGGAAGAGAACAAATGAATTTTAACAACTTTAATAAGTTGTACTTTGTGTTTAGTGCAGCTTATGATTGTTTTCATCTCTAAACATCATAAAACTGCAAAAAAATGCCCACTGGAATTTGTAGTTATGCTAAGTCATTCAATAAAATAACACATAGACTGTTACTGTTCATTTTTCCATTTATATAAACAGCATGTTTTCATATCAAATTATAGACTACATCAATGGGTTATCTGTTTTTAGATAACATAGTTGGGCTGCCCCATCAGAGCCTGCACAGAAGTCATCAATAAATCTACTGATTACTTTCTTAGTTGGTGTATGTACATTTTCCTCTGATTCCACCAAGAATTAGGGGAAATGTACATTTCTAAAAATCTTGACTAACAGTATAGAATGTAAAAATTTTGAGGAAAAATGGTAATTCATATTGGAAGAACTAGAACCAGAGAGCTGGGATATTAACTGAAGCAAGACATTTATTGTAAAAATAGCTGCTGATTAATTTTGTTTATTTACTCAAGAATTATAACTAGAAAGTTGTACTGGATGGATGGTCATAAATTGTTTTGGCTCCAGACGTAATTAGGAAACATTGGGCTAAGATGGAGGACATGTTGCTCATGACTTGCTAAACATTTACCACCACTGCTGGCTGTACTTTGAGCTAATGCAGAGTCTAGTTGTTTTTATCACACTCATTGTTGACAGGGAGCATTTTCACATCGTCTTCTGGTGATTAAATTGTGTCTGTATTAAAACGTCTTTTAGGTCCAGCAGAGGCGACAGGAGCTGGAACAGGCGCTTGGCATCAGGAACACCTAAAGAAAACTGGTCACACGCAGCAGGAAATGAGGAGAAATGTTTTACCGATGGAGAAAACTAAGTGTGCACGTGAGATGTTCATACTGACAAACTTAGAGAGACATAGATAAAAGATGGCCTCAGCATTTAATAGGATGTCAATTTTCCATTATTTTAAGCCTCCAATTTGGTTTCCGCTTATCCTTTTTCCAGTGAAAGGGGTTTTTTTCTACCCCCTCCCACCCAAGCTCTTGAGCACAATTGTTTTAAATTTGATTTGTTTTGCGTGTCTTAGATTTACCTAAAAGCATTCCTTTCATTTTGATACATTGTGTCTTCACAAAAAACATAGATTGTACACAAATGAAAAGCAGCAGGGCAGGCTGTACCTTGCAACTCGCAATGTATTATCCTCGGAACAAAAAAAAAAAAATGTATCTTAAATCAGCCAGAATATGTCTAGTCTGCTGTGGCTCTTTGTTCCCCTTTTTGGAAAGTAAATTTACACTTTACACTCCTAACCAGGCCCTTGGTTGCTTGCCCATTTAGTTAAATATTGATCACGGTTGTGTTTATCAGGCTTTTTTGCTGCACATTGGCTGTTCATGTGTCACCTTGTATTAAGTTGTCGTTGGTTTGTTTTGACAGTTTGTGGCTCGGTCTGCTGACACGTTTTAAAGCTCAATCAGTCATGGCAGAATATACATTGCTGTTGGAAAGCAGTTTTTCGCTTTTTAAGGGTGCCATTTAGTATGACCTTTTTTCCTTTTACGTTACTATCAGTGATCCTTGTTTTAAAAATATGTATTATATCCGTACTTGTCTTGTTAGCTAGTACAGATTATCATTGAAGTAGCTAGTATGAGTACCTCTAGTCATTACAGTTTTGTAAATACTGAGCAGAAAAAACTGAAGATGGATGTGAAGTAAAACTGTATTACTTATCCTGGCTGAGCTTTTTCTTGAGTCTTTGTGTATGCTCAGATAGTCAAACCAGTATATTATTTATCGACTCTCGCTCTTTGAGCTCAGTGATTTAGCTGGGTATAGAGTACAGTAAAGACAGCGGTTAGACTTTACAAAGCACTGCTCTGCAGGGTGACATGTAGATTTGTGTCGCCCTGCAAGCTGGGATGAGTAAAAGCGTATGCATTTTTAGTTGAGTGTATTTTAATTATGTGCACAGAAGCCATAAAGCACGTGTTAGAGCAGATTTGGGGGATTGGAACTTCTTCATACACTGACTGAAGACCTGGTTTCTGTGGGTTAAATAGTCATTTCCCTGTTGGAGCTTAAAATGAGTGTCCTGGCTGAAGATTTTACGTATGTGCATTTTAATAATTAATTCCAAGAATACACTAATGAGGGTTTGGGCAGGTACATGATTTGAAACAAGCATCGGGGAACCTCTGGGGTATAAATCACAACACTGGGGGATGGGGTGGGACTGTAGAATTATGTGAATCAGACTTTTTTCATGGACCAAACCTATTTTTCTGTATGTTCTTATGTTATAATAAAGGATATGTAAAATGTGTTCTCTTTGTCAGTGTTCTTCCCCCCCCCACACACACACACAGACACACCTCTAATATGATTTTCATAAATGTGTATGATTTTTTTTTTTTATTCCATTATTTCATATCACAGTATATTATTTATCACAACTTTTTCTTGTGTGCATTAAGTGTCTGTACTGTAGTGCTTCAATATTCACCTTGCAAATGAATGGCCTGTGGTTCAAGTTCAGGTGAGGACACAACTCCCTCCCACCATGGGAAGGTTGTGTCTAGAAGGGCATCCGGTGTGAAATCTGCCAAATTACTGCTGCAGATTGATCTGCTCTGTGGTGCGACCTACGGGAAATACAAGGGAGCAGCTGAAGATGCTTTGTGGTGTTTATTAAGAAACATTTTGGTCTTAACATCAGTCCAGATCCCAGTTTGCCGTGTTGACCATCATGCAAGACAAAATGAGCAAATATTTTAAAAAAATTTTGAGGACGAGAGTCAAATGAGTGAGAACTGTACTTCATTTCTGACAAATACAATAAATGAACACATTACACCTAAAGTAGCTTTTATGGCATCCTATTCTCAATTTAAACGGCCTCCAAAGCCGTTGGAGTGTCTGTGGGACGCAATAATCTTTCTAGTTCATCCCGGTGGAGTTGGATGGGGTTGAGGTTGGGTTCTATGTTAGACAGTCAAGTTCTTCCACACCAAAGTCATCTAACCATGTCTTTATTGACCTTACTTTGTGCACTGGGGCACAGTTATGCAGGAACAGAAAGAGGCATTCCCCAAACTGTTCCCACAAAATTGCAATTACAGAATTGTCCAAAATGTCTTAATAAGCTTAAGCATTAAGATTTCCCTTCACTGCAGCTAAGGGGTCCAGGTCAACACCAAAAAGCAACCCCATAGCATTATCCTTCCTCCACCAAACTTGACACTTTGCACGATGTAGTAAGGCAGGTAACATTCTCCTAACATTCATTAAACCCAGACTCGTCCATTAGAGTGCCAAATAGAGAAGTGTGATTTGTTACTCCACAGAACATGTTTCCACTGCTCCAGAGTCCACTGGTGGTGTGCTTTACACAACTCCATTGTGACACTTGGTGTTTGCTTGGTGTTGGAAACCCATGCCATGAAGCTCCCAGCACACTGTTTTTGTGTTGATTGTAAAGCCAGAGGAAGTGTTGGAACTCTGCAGTTACAAAGTCAGAGTGTCAGTGACCTTCATGCACTCAGTGACTGTGCTCTGAGTTGCTGTGGTTCCTAAATGGTTCCACCTTGCAATAATACCGCTTACAGTTGACTATGGAATATCTGGGAGGGAAGTTCACATATGGACTTATCACATATGCAACAACAGCATCCTGTTACATCACCTCCCTCAAATTCAGTGAGCTCTATAGAATGACCCATTCTTTCACAAATGTTTGTAAAGGCAGACTGCATAGCCAAGTGAATGAAACACCTGAATTCAGAGATTAAAAGGTGTCCTCCAATGATTTTGTCCACATTGTGCAAGGCCATATCTGCCAGTGTGTCATATATGATACATTAATTTTAAGTTAATACCGATTCATAAGAAGTGTTTCATTGCTGTGGCTGGTGGAAGTGGAACTACATTTAACAACTCTACAGTTAAGTAGTTTAATGATTTCCCTGCAAGGGCTTGGAGCTGGGATTCCTGGGATGATTAATGATGCACAAAAAGAAAAAACATCTTTTCCCCTTTTTGTTTTGCATTAATCAATAATGAAGAATTTAAGTTATTCAGGGTCTTTAAATGAAGCTGCCTGGGAGGTGCAAGGGGAATCTGCTTCATGTCAGGACTTGCCTCTGAAATGTGAAGTGGATTTTGACAGGTCAGAAAATCTGTATATTTTTAGAATAAGAGCATAACATTTCCTGAAAGGTTAAGTTTCATTAAAAAAAAGAGAGATGCAGCCTCCCTCAGATGACAGTCAGATCCTGATTCTACTGATTAAATGAGAGATTGCTGGGGTCTACAGACGCGCCGGCACGTCCAAATCGCATGACTGATTATCACATGACTAGCTGCAGCAGCCCCGCTGAGTCTCCGTTTCAATTTGTATCCACAGTACAGACCAAACTACATACCAGTTTTTAAATCACCCCTTATCCTATTGGTGGAAAAATGCATCAAATCAGCCAATCAAAACATGGCATTTGGTTGCTAAGGTAGAGGGGAATGTTTTCAGACCGCGAAAAAGAGAGAGAGAGAGAGAGAGAAAGATAGAAAGACAGAGATACAGTGACTTTTGAGATCAAAGCGATTTGTGACATTGTGGTGTCCCCCTGTGTGCTGTGGTGGATAGAATATTGTAAATTTCTTGTGCAGAGTTGAATAGAAAATAGACTTTAAAAATGAATACTCCGTTGCAGCGTTAACTCCTTTATTATAACTCCAACAGGAGGCAAAAACGTTCACAGCATACAGGCACGTCTTCAGGATACACACACACACAGCACACTCACTGATATCAAGGGAACTTAAAGGCGTCCCAACAAGAACTTCAAGGTACCTTCATCCTTTGAAGGTGACATCAAGGTACAACAATTTTGCATACATGTAACCGTTGAATACTGCTTTTATAACATAGAAACTGTTTTTGGAGTGTCACAAATCATTTTTGACATCTTACTGTGACATCTGATTGTTTTGTAAGTAGTTTTACAAAAAAAAAAAAACGCCTCAGACATTGCCTACATTTTAATGTAAAAATGTGTTATATCTTTGTTTTATTCACCTGGGGTTTGTAAAGGTCTGCTTGCTTTAGAAAATCGGTGGACTTACCCTGTTGCTTCTGCGCGCTGTGGAAAAGTTTGTCCCCCTGGAGGCGACGGAGCGGACCAAATATCAGGAGAGGGTGTGCCTGAGCCTCAGCTGTGTGTCCGGTATAAATACGGTGTGTACCCGGCTTTAGTCCGTCTTCGCAGCAGCAAACCAGTCTGGACAGTCAAACAGAGGATGGCAGCGCCAAAGAAAATCTGTGTGATTGGCTCTGGTAACTGGTGAGTGAGTGGTTTTAGATCCCTTTTAATGAACTGTAGAACATCCCTCAGTTTTCGAGTTCAAATAGTTTGCAGATGGTGCGCATTAATAAGTTTATTCTTGTCACCAAACCGGTGTTATTTTACTCTGTGGTGGATTAGATTGTACTTACACTGGAACTTTTTGTGAATGCACTCTGAAAGTTAGTAAAGTAGGAGTTTGTTGTAGGTGGATAAATGATTTAGAAGTTCATAAACGACTCTTTGAATATGTTGACCTTTGATATCCCGAGGAAAAAATCTTTGCTAAAGATTCCCCTTTATTATTCTGCAACATGAGTGCTGAGTCAGCGCTGATGGAGTGTTCATGTCTCTCAGCCAGTGTGACATGTGACGTTTAAAACTGTCCTGCTGTAAGAGTAAGCGTATAACAAAGGTGAAGACATGCAGCAGAATGATCACCCCTAAGTATTTCTATATCATACACTACCAGTCAAAAGTTTGGATATGGCCAAGCGTGTGCAAACTTTTGACTGGTAGTGTAAGGCTGGAAAATCAAGTGGTACTACAAAAGAAACAGCTTTAGGAACATGTTGAAACTAATTAGGTCAATTGCCAACAGGCCATAATGTGATCAGGTATAAAACAAGCACCTTAGAGAGACAGAGTCTCTCAGAAGTAAAAATGGGCAGAGGTTCAGCAATTTGCCAGAAGCTGTGCTTACAAATTGTTAGGCAATTTTAGAAATATGTTCCTCAATGTAAAAATGGAAAGACATTGAATTTGCCATCATCTCCAGTACATGATATCATCAAAAGATTCCGAGGATCTGGAGATATCTCTGTGTGCAAGGGACACAGCCAAAAACCAATACTGGATGCTTGTGATCATTGAGCCTTCAGGCAGTACTGCATTGCAAACAGGCATAATTCTGGCATGAAAATCACTGCAGGGGTTCAGGAAAGCTTTCAGAAATGGGGGTCTGTGAACACAGTTTGCTGTGTCATCCACAAATATACGCTACCAGTCAAGAGTGTGGACACTGGCCAAGTGTGTTCAGACTTTTGACTGGTAGTGTATATATATGTATATTGGTTATTACTGATGCATTCACTGGTTGTCTGCAGTTTCATGGCTAAGCTGGGGAAAAGCAAGCATCATAACAAATTTATATACATTTGTGCATCATGCCTTTGCAAACTCTTTCCAAAAATATAAATATGTCAGTAAATGTGGTCAAATAAAAAAGCATGTTTGCCTCCAAGATGCAGTGCAGTAAAAGTCCTGTACTGTACTTAAGTATCTGAGTAAGCCCCTTCTGTGACCAATATGTGCAAGTAGCCCAAAAGGTCAACTGACAGATTTGAAATATGATCATTTAAAGGGAGTTCTAATATCTCTGAGCTTGTGTTATGTTAGGCCTATGTTAAAATTGAATTTAATTGAGATCGATCTCCCTCTCTAGTCTGGAAAAGCATATTAAAACTATTTAATACACATAAGAGGTGCTTTCTCTAGTACAGTCCAGGCTAATAGAGGTCCAGCTGCCTGTGTAGGGCTGTTCTCTACTTAGGGAATGTTAAAAAGGATTATTTTAAGTCTTTAAGTGATGAACAGTAATAGGTTTGCCATTAAGGTCTTATTATGAGTCCTAAAAAGGGCTGGTCATATGGCTGTTGTCAGAGATTAAGCTCTTATTATAATGTACTTTGATTTATATAGAGCCATTCTGGTCTGATTGACCAAAAAAAGCACTTTCAACTATTAGTTACATTTTAACTATGCATACATTCAGCAGTTTATTCTTTACATGTCAAGTACATTATCTGCCTCACATTCTTGACCAATTTAGAACCACGAAATAGCTTTACATACATGTCTTTGGACTGTGGGAGGAAGCTGGAGGGAACTCAGGCAGGCACAGGGAAAACATGCAAACTCCACACAGAAAGGCTCCAACCAGAGTTCAAACCAAGAAACTTCTTGCTTTGAGGCGAAAGTACTCAATAGTTGAGATGAGAATATGTCTTATATAATACATAAATGAAAGGAGGGCCAGTTTCAATGCATTTAATCAAAAAATCCATAATGTGTAAACTTTTGAACAACTTTTTCTTTCAGCATCACTCTGGCACTAGAGAACTGAGAATCCATGTGTTGTTTGCATTTCATGGAGGAAAACAGAACAGTTTTCGCAAAGCAATACATTCAACCAACCTGAATGATTTCCTGTGTTGTCATGTCCGCAGGGGCTCTGCCATTGCCAAGATTGTGGGAGCCAACGCGGCCAAGCATGACAAGTTTGACACCACAGTGAACATGTGGGTGTTTGAGGAGACAGTGAATGGTCGTAAGCTCACAGAAATCATCAACACAGACCATGAAAATGTGAAATATCTGCCTGGTCACAAGCTGCCCCCCAATGTGGTGAGTCTGACAGCACTAGTTCTCCTTCCCGAGCTTGTTTATTTAGTTCAGATGAAGGCACATATACTTTCTCTCTGGTGATGTTAAGTCTTACCCTGATTTCTCACTTTCCCCAGGTGGCTGTTCCAGACTTGGTTGAGTCTGTAAAAGGAGCTGACATCCTGATCTTTGTGGTCCCTCACCAGTTCATTCAGCGAGTGTGCGACACCATTAAAGACCACATAAAAAAGGATGCTGTAGGAATGTCTCTTATCAAGGTAATATCATCCTTATGAAAAGAAGAAACGGCACACGAAGGCATGAGAAATATTTTCCAGTCAGTTGATGCGATTTTTTTCATGACTCTATTCTACATAACAGGGTGTCGATGCAGGTCCAGAGGGTCTGAAGCTGATCTCAGAGGTCATCCGAGCAAAGCTGGGCATCACCATGACAGTCCTCATGGGTGCAAACATCGCCAACGAGGTCGCTGATGAGAAGTTCTGTGAAACAACCATCGGTGTGGATTTTATTTCTTTAATAAAATCACAGCTTGGTATAGTAAAAGAGATATTGAACTGGAGACAGGGAGCAGCAAACTATTCAGAAAATACTGGATATGGGCAGCAGCTTTATGTGAGACTCCATCTTCAAAGAACACCATGACTGGATGATAACCATTGTTTAATTAAAGGATTTCAGTTCAGAGTATCATCAAACACTGACTTCATGTTTCCAACAAATTGCATATACTGAAGAAATGTAGGGTTCACTGTAAAAAAAAACCTCTTAATTCTAATTTTTTTAACTTATTTGAATAAATACTGTTTTGACATAGTAGTGTAGTTTTACTGTCTTGCTCAAAACATACACTGTAATTATTTAGGATCACATAAATTGCAGTATGGACAATGCTAAGGACTATTTGTTTCTTATTTCAGGGTGCAAAGACAAAGCACACGGGTCGTTGCTGAAGGAGCTGATGCAGACCACCAACTTCCGTGTGACTGTGGTGGAGGAGTCTGACGTTGTGGAGATCTGTGGAGCACTGAAGGTGTTTCCCTCTCATGGAACTAGTCCTATCACTAATATGTGCTGAACTGCTCAGAAATGCATTATTACAGTTAAAGTGTCAAAAATCAGACTTAGTGCATACTTTAAAACAATCAATTTACTAGGTAATCTTTCTTTAGTATAGTATTTGTAGACATCTACTGATTATGCATCATTCAGAAATGTTTTACAAAAGTTGATCAAGAATCACTGCTCCTCCTAGAATATTGGTCAGATTTACAGTAGGTTAGAACCAGTCAAGAACTAGGACCATAGCATAGGTGCAGCATCGGGTTCTTTTTAGATGTTAGACCAACTGCTAACAGTGTTATGGCTTGAAATATCACTTTGCCACACATGTTGGCACTTGTATCCTGTGGTATGCAACATGTGTGATGATCATGATCTTGCTGGTCATGGTTGACTTATTGGTTGACTCCCCACATTAGGAAGGCGTGGTTGGAACCTTCTTATCACCATTACCCTAACACCAGTAATATGGTCAATACCATGACATGCTGATGCGTTCACATATTTTACGACCATAGTTATTACTGTCGATGTAGTCATTATACTCATGAACTCAAACATTTTCATTTAGTGATGAAGAGATTCATGTGTCTTCGATATGACTGCTTGTGAGCCTTCTTGACTCCTCAGTGGATTTTAATGCTTAATTCTGCCAACCAATGACAAGAAAACTTATCGCTTTCTTTCTGTATTTCACAGGTTACAGTAACCTGTAAATTGTGATAGATTGTGAGGAAGAGCTACTACATCGTTGACATTCTGGTTTATTAGTCGTCCAAAAAACATTACATTTTGCAAACTTGTCACTGATAATATAGTACATATTTACAGTGGCTTGCATAAGTATTCACCCCCTTGATGTTTTTCTTTTTCTTTTTTTTGCATTACAACCTGTAATTTAAATAGATTTTTTTGTTTTACACAAAACAGTTCAAGTGAAATAAATCTGCACTACTTTCAGATTATATTTATATATATATATATCTATATATATATATATATAGATATATATATGTATGTATATATATATAAATATAATCTGAAAGTAGTGCAGATGTATTCCCCCCTTTTGCTATGACGCCCCTAAATTAGATCTGGTGCAACCAATCACCTTTAGAAGCCACATAATTAAATAAGGTTCAAATACAGGCCCCAGACTTTGCAACACATCAGGAGGCACCAAGACCAAGGAGGGCAAAAATTAGAGAGGCAACAAAAAAGACAAGAGGTAACCCTGAAGCAGCAGAGACTGCTGTCTCTCTCCACAAGACCACTATAAACCATATAATCCAGACAGCTGGGCTTTATGGAAAAGTGACCAGAAGAGAGCCACTTCTTACAGAAAATGATAATAAAGCACATTTAGCACATTCTCTGGTGCCAACACATCCCATCACCCCAAGAACACCATCCCCACAATGAAGCATGGTGTTGACAGCAGCATGCAAAGGGGATGTTTTTCAACAGCAGGGACTGGGAAACTGGTCACAATTGAAGGAATGATGAATGACGCTAAATACAGGGAAATTCTTCAGGAAAACCTGTTTGAGTCTTCCAGGGATTTGGGACTGGGGCAGAGGTACACCTTCCAGCAGGACAATGACCCTAAGCATACTGAAGAATACATATGCACGCACCACTTTTTGTTTTTTTTATTCATTAGATATTTTTAAAATGCTTTTTTCCATTTTATTTTTCATTGTACAATTTTGTGTAAAATGTTTTGCATTAAAAAATCCATTCAAATTAAAGGATGTAATGCAAAAAAATTGTAAAAATGAAAAGGGAGTAAATACTTTTGCAAGCCACTTTACCATAATGTGCATATGCATCAAAAGCAGCAAAGGGATGAATCCGTCAGGCTCTATTGGTGTATCTACTGTATAGCAAAGATGGTGGTTGTCAAAAAATACTTCTCAGTTGGATTCCTCGCAGTCATGTATCTCTTTATCACCACTGCAGAACATTGTGGCAGTAGGAGCAGGTTTCTGTGATGGCCTGGGATTTGGAGACAACACTAAGGCAGCAGTGATTCGTCTTGGCCTAATGGAGATGATTTCTTTCGCTAAGTTCTTTTGCACTAACTGCCCCGTCTCCCCGGCAACTTTCCTGGAGAGCTGCGGCATTGCTGACCTCATCACGACCTGCTACGGAGGACGCAACCGCAAGATTGGAGAAGCATTTGCTCAAACAGGCAAAGTATGAACCACCTCGTGTCTCTGCGTGTCTTGCTCTTCTTGTGAAAATGATAATGATGTGATGCTGATCGTCTCTCCATTTAGACCATCGAGCAGTTAGAGACTGAGCTGTTGGGTGGTCAGAAGCTCCAAGGACCAGCGACTGCAACTGAGGTCCACCAGATCTTGAAACAGAAAAACATGGTGGAAAAGTAAGTCTTTCTCATGCGAGGAACTCTGACAAAATGGCTTGTGTGAACATTTAACATTTTTACAAGCGCTGATACATGCCAACTGAGTGTGCTTGAGCTGGAATTGTGCTTGAAAGAGATTTTGACTGGTTTCGCATCATGAAATACAAAAAGGTACATTGTAGTAGAGCTCATCAATACCTCTCTCTCATGTCTGTATGGCAAAGATGAGGCTCGCCAGTTAACGTAGCTAATAAAGATATCTTTTTACAACATTAACAACATTAACTGTAATAGGAAGCTGTTGAGAAATTTCTTCCCTGATAGATATTTATATGTTCGACTGTAAGTGGTATTGTTGCAAAGTGGAAGCATTTAGGAACACCAACTCAGGCAAGAAGAGGCAGACCACGTAAACTTACATGGTCCGATCGCTGATGTGCGCAGTGTGTAAAAGTCACCAACGCTCTGCTGACTCAGTACCTGTAGAGTTCCAAACCTCCTCTGGCATTAACATCAGCACAAAAACTGTGCTGGGAGTTTCATGACATGGGTTTCCATGACTGAGCATCTGCATGCAAGCCTAACATTACCAAGCACAATGCCAAGCGTTGCATGGTCACAGTGTTGTAAAGACCACTGACACTGCACTCTGGAGCTGTGCAAATGTGTTCTGTGGATTGATGAATCACATTTCTCTATCTGGCAGTCTGACTGATAAGTATAGGTTTGGCAAATTCCAGGAGAACGTTACCTGTCCGACTACATTGTGCCAGGTGTAATGTTTGGTGGAATAGAGATAATGCTAAGGGTTTGTTTTTATAGGGTTGGTCTGGCCCCCTTAGTTCCTGTGAAGAGAAATCTTAATCCTTCAGCTTACCAAGACATTTTGGACAGTTTTATCCCAGATCTCAACCCCACTGAACACCTTTGGGATAAACTACAATAGACAGTCAGCCAAGCCCTTTCAGCCAGTATCAGTGTCTGACCTCACAGATGCTCTTTTGGATGAATAGGCAAAAATTCCCACAGACACACTAAAATCTTGTAGAAACCCTTCCCAAAGAGTAGAAGCTGCTATAGCAGCTTAATGACATATTAATGCTTATGGATTTAGAATGAGATGTCATAAAAGCTCCTGTAGGTATAATGTGTTGGTGGCCCAGTACATTTGTCCATTTAATGTACCTTCTTTGTTTAAAGTAACTCCTTTAATAATCTCCATCCTCTCTCCCAGGTTTCCTCTTTTCACCGCTGTTTATCAAATCTGCTTCGAAGGCCACCCAGTCTCAGAATTCATCAAGTGCTTGCAAAATCATCCAGAGCACATGTGAAGGACTGACACAAGGACTGCTGAATGGATGGAAGCTTCAGCAGACTTTCACACTTGAACTACAGTGTAACCAAGGAATTTATAGGGGGATAGGTAGTCCTGACTCCTCTCATGTTTTAGTCTCAGAGGAAAGAAAAACTGGAGCAGAGTTGTCTTGAACCTGCCTGAGCTGCTGTGTTGACCTGCTGTTGTTAATTACTGACAGAGGCATAAATTTGGTTTCCGCTTCTGTCTTTACTGACTTGTAAATTGTTGCACAAATCTTCCAAGTCTTAAAAGTGTTAAGAATTTGAATTATCCTCTTTTACACAATACACAAACCTTGACCTGAATGTTATGAAATGTTACATAAGCCATTGAGTAAAAGTGCCTTAACTTGCCTTTTCACTGACATGTTTGCTTTATGAAGCCCTGAAGGAAAAAATACCACTCACACTGTTTTATCATCTGAACATGCTACAGTGTAACCGGTTACATTAAAAATTGTATTTTGGAACAAATTATTACTCGTGTTTTATTTTCTGTATTTCATTAAAACGCGTTGGTGTCTGCCTGCAGGATACACTCACACACTCAGGAAGCAGCCTCAATGAAACCTGACCTGAGCTCAGTCTGGCTGCTACTCTAAACTCTTCACCTTTACCATTTTCCACAGCGTCTACTTCAGCCTTTCTTTAAGTTCACATCCTGTTTCAGTCACAGCCCCCACAGGTGATCTTCTCCACTGTGCAGACCGGGTTTCTGCATTTGCCGTGACAAACTCAGCACAATCATCAATGCCGCTGTCATCTCCCATATCCAATTAAGTCACAAATATCCCTGGAGATACAACAAAGCCATATGCCCATCTCCATATGCCAGTGTATCCCATCAATTCCCAGTCTCTGTAAATCAGTGGCAGCCTGTTTACTTTGGCCTTGAAATGAAAATCTGCAGATACTTCTTTATCCCAATCAAACAACACAAGCACAAAAATCCTCTCCATGCAAGTCCTTTGATCACATGAATATGTTTCCTTTTTTATTTACCAGCTCTGTTGCTCATTCAATGTGGGTGGACTGTGAAGTTACATCACTGGCTGCTTCTCTAAAACTGGATTCCCTTGCTGAAATCCCTTGCATAGTTTTTGAGTCAACTGCCCTGTGAGATATCTAATAATAACTCACTCCAAAGGGGCAAATGGCCATCTATAATTAGACATCGCTGCAGCCACCTCATGTCCTGCTCCACAACAGAAAGCTATTCCATTGTGCTGTGCTCTATATCATAAAGTTGTGTTTCTTTTAAAATTGTGTCTTATTTTGGTGAACAACCCCAAGGGTTTTTACAATGACCGTTAAGATTTTGCGTAACGTGTCTTGAGAATTTGGAGTTGCAGTGCACCCACTGACCACTTGGGAGAGCAATCGCATCAGTCACAAACACAAACGGCTTCATTTCCCTGTCTGCCTTTGATTCACTCCCTGCTGAGATACCTCCCCCCAAAATAAATAAACAAATAAAGAAAAGAAAACACGGATTCCTGAGCGGGAGCTGTTAAATCTTACAAGCTGTATGAGTGAGACTCAAATGTAAAAGTGTGTGATTGAAGTCTTGCTCTAGCAGTTAAAGTGAAAGGACACGGATGCACGCACGCATTGCACCCATCCCTGAAACGAGGGAGGAGGGACTCGCCTCACTTCCTCAATTCTGCTCCGCAGCCAAGACGCGTTAAGTTACCGGGTGTGAGCGTCACACGACAGGAAGCTGGGCTGCTTTCGCTTTCGAATTAAATGACTCAACGTCGGTCTAAAATCCGTATGGAGCCACAGAACGTACTGAGTCTTAGAATGCAGTCGGCACAGCCTGTCACCAACGCGACTAATAGGGTGTAAATAAAAATCTTTTCAATGTGGAACTCTTTTGCTATGGACCGCAGTTGCATTTTCTTTACAATACCATATTTTTGTTACATTTACGAAATTATGGAAGCAACGTTTTAAAAAGCTTGTTCCTTTTTTGAAATAATTTTTCACAAATTATTTTCACAATTGTAACTTGGAGAAAAAAGTATCTATTAGCGCATTTAGGCCAACTTTGAAACCGAGCGCCTGTGACGCTACACAGGCCACTCTGTTCCAGTGCAAATTAATTAAAATAAAAGTATCCTTCTTTAATAATAATTGGAACATGTGAGCCTAATAGCTTTAAAAATCATTAAAGTAAAACATTTTTTTTAAAAAAAAGGTCAGTTTTAATTTAATTTTGACTAAAATCCAGCTTCAGTTCAAGCCTGCTGGTAAACAAGCAGCATTGGTGGTGAGACCAGAGAAGTTCACCCATGGACCATAATATTTAGCAAAATTGGGAGAGGTTCAAGACCCCTGATCGAGATGGTTGGTAACTATTAATGTCAAAATAGCCATTTTTGTGCAATTTTTTCCCCAAAAAAATCTGCAAGGGCCTGCAAAAAAATATTTTGGGAATTTACAACGAAGGTGGCACAGTCCATTAAGTATAAATTAGTCTATCAGTACTAAATGTACCTTCAGCTGCTCCCTTGTATTCTTCTCAAGGGGTTGCCACAGTGGATAAATCCGCATTGGTAATTTGGCAGATGTTTTACACTGGAGGCCCTTCATGACACAACCCTTGATGGTGAGAGGGACTTGTGTTCCCACTAAATTAAAATGTTTAACAACATGTGACTACTCTGTAGTGGGCTTTTTGTGATTTTTTTGGCACCTAAACTTTGCATTTTCATGACATTAATACCATGTTTTAAGGAAAATTGTAAAAGCAACAAAAAATCTAGCATATCTGGGCCTACTTTGAAAAGTAAAGCTACAGAGGCCCATTTAAATAATTCCTGTGTTTGTGCAAATGAATCAAATTAAAAACATCCCACTTTGACAGTAGTTTCAAAAATAATATTGAAAGTAGAAAAAGAAAAAAGCCACTTTAAGTTTAATTTTGACCAAAGTCCAGCAGCCTTGGTGGTTAAACCAAAGATATCTTACAGAAGAATAAACACGCATAGTTTAGTTCCATATCCATAATCATCTTTTTTTGGGGGCCAAAGTCACAAGGAGTCACTGCAAATGGGTGAAATAGCCACATGCAGCTCCAGAGCTGCATGTTCAAGACCCCTGGTCTGTGGTAATAATGCTCAAAATAAAAAAATAAAATAAAGTGGTTGCTTATGAGAAAATGATTCTTAATTTCTGTCTGCTGATTCAAAGTGAAAACAGTAAATTTGTTCAGATGAGAGGAGCAAAGTTTGTTGCCTTTGAAAATGCGAAGTCAGCATGAAGACAGCTACAGTATGAATAAGATGGTGAGTGTGGAGACAGTTGGCCTAAATGAAATACCTGTGGAGGTATGAAGATATCTAAGAGAGAGTGCATACGCCTTTTTAACCAGGTAGCTTATCACAGTCTTGGAGAGTGAGCGGGTGCCTGAGAAATAAAGAAGAATTAGACTGGTGCTAGTCTCCAAGCATAAGGGTGATGTGCAGAGCTCTACTAACCTCAGAGGTATTGTTCAGTCACACCATGAAGATTTGGGAAGACTGTTAAAGCTTGGTTAGGAAAAGAAGTGACAGTCAGTAAGAAGCAGCAGTATTGCTTCGTGCTGAGAATGCTGATGAAGAAGCATAGAGAAAGTCATAAGGAGTTGCATTGTGTCTTTGTGGATCTTCAGAAAGCATATGATGGGGTGCCAAGAGAGGAACTGTGGTATTTTATGAGGAAGTCAGGCGTGGCAGAGAAGTATGAGAGCGTGGTGCAGGACATGAGGACAGCGAGATAGTGGTGAGGTGTGCAGTAGGAATGACAGATGGGTTCAACATGTGGTTTGGGTTACGTTAGAGATCAGCTCTGAGCCTCTCTTGTTTGCGATGGGGATGAACAGACTGGCAACTGAGGTCAGGCAGGAGTCTCCGTGGACTGTGATGTTTGCAGATGATGCTGATCGGTAGTGAGAGCAGGGAGCAAGTGGAAGAGAGCCTGGAGACATGGAGGTATGCACTGGAGAGAAGAGGAATGAAAGTCAGTAGTCAGACTGTGCAGGTGGAATGGAGTAGATCTAGCAAAGTTGAGTGAGTTTAAATATTTGGGGTCACCCATTCAAAGCAACAGACAGTGCACAAGAGAGGTGAACAAGAGAGTGCAGGCAGGGTGGAGTGGGTGGAGACCAAGACAAAAGGATAGCAGCAAGAGTGAAAGGCAAGTTTTACAAGACCGTAATGAGATCTGCTATGATGTATGATTTGGTGATGGCGGCACTGACAAAAAAGACAGGAGACAGAGCTAGATGGGCAGCTTGCAGAGATTTTCATTGGGAGTGACCAGGATGGGCAGGATTAGAACTGAGTGTATCAGACTGACAGCTCAGGTGGAGCGATTTGGAGACAAAGGAATATAGGCAAGGTAGAGAGGTCTGGACACGTGCAGAGGGGAGATCGTGGATATATTGGATGAAGGATGCTGAGGCAGGAGGAAAAGAGGAAATCTACAGAGAAGGTTCATGGATGTAGGACATGAGGAGGGTTGATGTGACGGGAGGTGAGATGGAGGCAGTAGATCTGCTGGGGCGACCCCTAAAGGGAGCGGCCGGAAAAGATAAAAGACAAAACGTCGCTCGTCTTAATCTTATTGTGAAAATCTCCACCGGAAGTGCACCCGGTTTCCCAGTCGTCTTCACGCTGGTGCGGTAAAGTTAAGTGTTAACAGTCACTAACATACAAGTGGCGCGGGGGGCAGAGCAGACATCCAACAAGTTTCACGCATCCTTTCTTCGAGCCGAGAGAAATTCGTTTTTCCAGCCGCCCGGGGACAGGGACGTTGTAAAACATGGCTGCTCTCTCAGCCTGGTTTTGGAACGAGAGGTTTTGGCTCCCATACAACGTAACCTGGGCGGATCTGGAGGACCCAGCTCCAGGGGTGGAGTATCCCAAAGCTGGACACTTGTTGAACGCTTTGCCGCTAGCTTTGGGAATTTTCGTCGTCAGGATACTCTTCGAAAGGTTGGTGTTTGCCTTTCGTGGCCGGCGTTTTCTTGTAAAAGAGAGGAAATCCCTAAAATGTGCTTTAAACGGACATTTTTTCCCCCCACCGGCGTGGTGATGTGTAAGCTAGCAGCGGGGAGGACCACTATCTTAACTGTTAAATCAGGGGTTACCAACTTTTTTTCCTCATGTCAAAAGCCATTTCCTTTACTGTCAGTGAGTCATCTGCTTAAACTGCTGTCTAACTGCATTCTTGGTTTCTTAATTCTTGTTCGGGGGGGTGGGAGGAGAGAGAGAGACATGGTGGGACAAGCTAGTTTAGTAATCAGAACGTTGTTGGAAAAAGTGCCGCCACTGCCTTGCCGGTCTGCGGCTGCATCTGAAACTGGCACATCTGCCTTTCACACAGTGTGTGATTAGGATCCATCCACTCCCGTTCAAAGCTTCGGTTGCGCTTTTGTTCATAGTTGAAGAAGGCATCACACACACACACACACACACACACACACACACACACACACACACACATAACCACCCACACGCCCATCTGTGGTGCACATTTGGATGGTAGCCCACTTGCAGGCCTTGCTACACACGGCTACACAGAGATGTCCTGAAGGCATTCGGCTTTGTCAAAGCTCAGCAATGAGTTTTCGTCATTTGTTTAACTATTGCTCCTCAGCCGAGGTGTCTTATTGCAGGCCTGAGCCTCTTCCTCAAATCAAGGCAAGGCAAAACCAAGATTAGTACTGTAATTCGAATTTTTTTAAAATTAAATAATACAGACTGGCAACCTGTCCAGGGTGTAACCTGCCTTTCGCCCTATGACAGCTGGGATGGTCTCCAGCGCCTCCCGCGACCCAGAATCGCATAGGCGGAAGAAGATGAATGAAATCATACCACGTGTTCCAGTTTCATATCAGGTTTAAGCAGTTGGAATTGGCTCAGGTGTCTCTGATAAGTGACTACCCCAGCAAGCAAATCCCCATCCTTTAAAAGATCTCAGATCAGCTCGCTTTCAGCGGTTTGTGTGTGGTTAAATTTGCTGTGTTGCTCAGCCTGCCTGTGAGGAAAATGAGCGGTAATGGGGATGCTGAAGATCAAGTCTCTCAAAGACATTCCAGGCGTTATGAAGAAATTGAGCCCTTCACAGGTTTCTCGTGTCATTTGCTATCACTCTTGGTTACAGACTAGAGTGGGAACAGGAAAACCACACTAACTGACTCAATTGTAACCATGCTGCTGACTGACCCGACAGGATGGTTTCACAAATGTCAACAAGCTGTTTGATTGAAAGTTTCAGTGAAGTGTTTGTTTAGTTACTGATGTGTTGAGAAAGGTGTTGCATTGTTAGAATCCTTATCGGTTTCTCAATCCTGACAAACCTGTAGTGAAGGTGTCAGTACTAAAACAAACCAATGAGCTCCTATAAAGCTCTAAATTCATATTTCAGGGAGAGGTCTTTTTACTCAGAGCACCCATTATTACTTATGCTGTACTATTTGGAGAGAACTCATCTCAACAGATCTGCCTTTCATACCAAGCCTGAGTTAAACAGCATGTCTGAGAAGATTCTGTTTCCTGTACAAATGAAGTCCTTCCATCTACTCTGTACCTAAATCATTCTTGTTCTTTTGAAAAATTGTTCAAATGCACAAAAAATGTCATGAATGTCATCTTTCCATTGTTTGTGGCCTCATGGTGAGGGCAGAGTGCCATTATTTCACAGCTTTCCCTAGTTTTCCTAGTGATAAAAACAAAAAAGACTAGCCCATTGAAAAATATAAAAGATGTAACTAGTATCTGGATATTTCTGTGCAGATAATGAACAGGATATAACAAAGAAAACGGTATAGCTTCAGTTATCTGATCGATGTGGGGGATAAGAGGTTTCTGGCACAACTTCACATACTTCCAAGGTGCATAGAGAAGAATATGAAGTGTGAAGAGGTTAAAGCTCCAGCAGCACTTGTAGCTCATAGAACAGTTGCATTGTTTGGCCTAATTTGTGGTTATGTTTGTGGATTTATGTGATGGGTTCATTTGTATTTTTTCTGCTACACTATATACGTTTCACAGAATTCAACATAACCAGTGTTTTGTTTTTTTTTTTGGCCTGAGATCAGTTTAAAAGCATGCTGGTTGGCCAGTGACAGTGTTTTCACTGATCCATTCGCTTGTGAAGCAAACTGGCTGGAATAAAACCTCATTAATGAGTCAGTTTTTTGTCAAATTTAAACATCAATAAATGTCCTTCATCAAAACATTTGGATAGTTTAAATATGGAGAAAAGCAATATTTTTTTTGCTGCTCCCATTTACTGCAGGTTCATTTTACACAGCAATTGGACGACTAAATTAGGAAGAAATTTTAAAAAAGCTGTATGTATGCAAATTTGATTCGGCAAATTTCTTGCAAACTTTGTTCTAAGTTGACAGCAGCCACCCTCTCTTTTTCTAGCAGAAATCTAAAGGGCACAGCATTTATTCCACTACATTTATTTTAAAGTTATGATAATTTTATGATATAGACTTTTAATATAAATAATGAACCTACCTATAAATGTTGTTATAGTCTAATAGAATAAACTAGTTGTGTAATAGGGAATTAAGCTGTCTTTTTTTGTGGCCAGTAAAAGTCTGGTCTACTGGCACGGTGGACCAGTAGAGAAAGGAATGTTATGATGAACACTGTATCCTATTTACAATATCCACATACAACAAGTGGTGCTGGAGCTTTAATCACTTTGGATGATAGAAATTTCCCAGAAGTTGGAATTATTTTTATACTGTATGTAGGGCTGCTTGATTATGAAAAAATATAATCACTATTTATTTGGGTAAGTAACTTTAAACTTGATTATTTAACACAACTATTCTATTATTATTGCATCAGGGATCTGCTCTGAGTCCCTTCTTGTTTGCAGTGCTTCTGGACAGGCTGACAGTTGAGGTCAGGCAGGAGTCTTCATGGATTATGATGTTTGCAGATGACACTGGTTTCTAGTGACAGTTGGGCCTGGAGACATGGAGGTATGCACTGGAGAGAAGAGGAATGAAAGTAAGTAGTAGCAAGACAGAATACGTGTGAATGAGAGTGAAGCAGTTGGAGTGGAGTAGAGCTTACGAAGGTGGGTGAGTTTAAATACTTGGGGTCAACCATCCGAAGCAACGGACAGTGCACAAGAGAGGTGAACAAGAGAGTGCAGGCAGAGGAAGGTGCGTGGAGCCAAGCATCAGGGGTGATTTGTGAAGAGTGAAAGGGAAGGTTTACAAGACAGTGGTGAGACGTGCTATGATATGATTTGGAGACGGTGGCACTGACAAAAAAATAGGAGGCAGACCTGGATGGGCAGAATTGAAGATTCTTAGATTTTCATTGGGAATGACCAGGATGGACAGGATTAGAAATGAGTACACCAGAGGGCCAGCTGAGGTTGAATGGTTTAGAGAAAAATATAGAGAGACAGGGTTGAGATGGTTTGAACATGTATAGAAGAGGGATAGTGGCTGTGTTGGGGAAAAGAGGAGAAGAGGAAGACCACAGAGAAGGCTCAGATATAGTGAAGGAGGTCATGAGGGTTGGCTTAGCAAAGAGGATCCAAGGTATAAGGTGAGTTTGAGGCATAGTGACCCCTAACGACGGCAGCTAAAATAGGATGATGATTGTATTATTAAACTAATTACTAAAGCAATCACTTCATCCCGATTGTCTTATCATTGGAAGTAAAAATTGTGGCTGAATTAAAAAATCTAATTAATTTGCTTTTGTAAATTGGTTTTGCATTATAAGCGACTTTAAAATGTCAGGTTTTCACAGGACTAGCAGAAATTAGACGTTTGTATCTGGATATGTCGGATTAGAACATGTGTATTATTTAATAAAGCAAAATACAAATCAAAAAAGCCTGAAAAATAATCTTAAAAAGGAAGAATTGGCTCCTAATCAAATGGCTTTCTATAGATGCTCTTCCATCAAAAGCAAAAGTACTTTAAAGTTCTTACTGTATATTACTCAAGAAATTTCCATAAGGTTAAAAGTTGATCCATGTGTTTTTACAGCAGGGCCTAAGCCCCAGGAAGATTAAGCAAATCTGTCCTCTGACATCAAAAGCATGACAGTCTGAAATTCCCTCTGAATATCGCCTTTGCAAGAATGGACACCAAAGCCCTTGCTCTGAGGCTGCTCTGTCCTGATATATTCAGGCTAAAACTTAACGAAAACTAAGGCTATGCGAGTAAGCTTCTGCAAGTTCCTGAATGTTAAAAAAAAGTGCTACCACCTTTAGCAGGGATTATCTTGGGGATAAAAAACTGTCTGCAAAACTTAATTTAAATCCTGGATCTTCCTTTGCAAATGCAGGTAGCATGACAACAGACAGAAAATGACGTCAGGAACTACACCTCTACTGTTACACTTGACATATAGAAACTCAAGGAACAAGGCAAGCCTCTTAACATTACAGGTAAGATTGATGGACCAGGGTAGTATTAGATAATTAGAATACGTTTTAGGTTGGTATTGTTGTGGTTAGACTTTACACAGACAGGGATGACCCTAAGCACAGTGTCAACACAGTGTCAGTGTCTTTGGTTTTATTCAGACATGGTTATGTGCCTGTAAATAAGGAGCAATCAGATACTGGAGGTGGCTAACGGGAGTAGCTGAGGTGTTTGATGAGATGCACATGGCATCAAGCCACTTGTCTCAGGTGCCCAAACTGTTATTTGGCCTTTTGCTAATGTGTAGCTTTCCTTTGGTAGAGTAGGGCTTGATGCTGGGTGATGTTATCAGAGAGCATTTACTTTGTGTCGCTTCTTGACACTCCAGCCGGTCGACTGGCTCATTCATTTATTATCAGAAGAAAATGACACACCACGTCTTTAGTTCCTGCTCAACTTTCTGCAGAACATAAGCACAGACTGCAGCACACTGCACATAACATGCTCGTTCTTGTTGGGTTTTTTTTTAACTCCTACATGACTGTTGGAGGCATGAGCTCTACAAATGACTTGTCTTCATTTTTTTTCATTTTAGTCTTTCAAGGAATTGGTTTTACTCAACTTTAAAACACAAGTCTCTTGCATATAGTAATGTCACTAATTTTATATTGTGATCATTATTTCAGCATTGCCTGGATGACTCAAAATACTACAAAACCCATGCACCTCAGCTGCTGTTGCCATGGAAAAGACACAAGTAATAGGTGCAAATCTTAGCAACTTTAGCACTGTGTAAGTGGAGCTTAAACAGAGTTTGTGCCATATTTGTGGAATTATTTCAGGTTGACGCAGCATTTCAAACTGACCTGACTGAAGCTGCAGATTGACTCATGTTTTTTCTTAACACTTTAAATTTTAGCTTTTGGAGCCCCTCAGGATCAGGAGTCTTGTTTATCTAGGTGGTAATGAAACTTTTCTTCTTTGACACTCTTAACAACAGTTGCAGTGATGTGATGCTGATTGACAGAAAACTTTTGAATAACTATTTTTTAAGTAGTTTTAGCTCATCTAAACCAAGAACTAAGCTAGTGTTATGGCAAGGTCTCTGTCTATCTGCAATTCACAAAAATTGCTATTCCTCTTAGAGTATTTGTCAGATTTTAGTCAGACTTGGACACAGTGACCACCAAATGGGTCTTTACCCAATCTGTACTTAAGGTCAAGGTCATGTTTGTCATTTTCTGGGCACGTTTCCATTTTCACAAGAATTACTACTCATAGAACATAGATCTGGACTGTAAAGTTCATGAAATAAGTGTTTGCATCTGCCCCTCTGCCATCTGGATTTTGATTCCCATTAGTTTGTGCAGTACAGCTGACCAGTGCAAAGAAAACATTGCTTACAATAACCTTCATCATTGATCTTCTTCTTCTTTCGACTGCTCCCGTTAGGGGTTGCCACAGCGGATCATCTGCCTCCATCTCACCCTATTCCGTGCATCCTCTTCCCTCGCACCAACCCTCTGCATGTCCTCCTTCACTACATTCATCAATCTTCTCCGTGGTCTTCCGCTTCTCCTCCTGCCTGGCAGCTCCAGCTTCAACATCCTTTGTCCAGTATATCCACTATCCCTCCTCTGCACATGTCCAAACCATCTCAGCCTTGCCTCTTTGACTTTGTCTCCAAACCATCTCAATCTGAGCTGTCCTTCTGATGTACTCATTTCTAATCCTGTCCACCCTGGTCACTCCCAGGGAAAATCTCAACATCTTCAACTCTGCCACCTCCAGCTCTGCCTCCTGTCTTTTCGTCAGTGCCACTGTCTCAGAACCATACATCATAGCAGGTCTCACTACCGTCTTGTAAACCTTCCCTTTCACTCTTGCTGCTATCCTTCTGTCACAAAGCACCCCTGATACTTGTCTCCACCCACTCCACCCTGCCTGAACTCTCTTCTTTACCTCTCTTGTGCTCTGTCCTTTGCTTTGGACGGTTGATCCCAATTATTTAAACT
>VUQH01085950.1:0-30371 GCA_015106775.1 Etroplus canarensis | reverse complement strand
CTGTGATGGTTACTGGACCCTGTTCAGGAAGGTTGCTGTGATCTGTTCTTAGATCCACTAGCCACTGAGCCTTGTTGTTATGGGTTGCGTCCTTCTCCCATATGCTCTTCCAGTATTGCTCCGTCTCCAGCCTTGGTGGTGCTGTTCTCATATTGTTCCCCTGCCACTGAGAGTACACCTTGGATGGTTCTGTGGAGAACAGCTGGTTTATTCTCCTGCCTTCTATTTCTTTGGTGTACCTCTTCAAGCAGCTGGCCAAGGCTGTGAGTCTTTGCTTGGCAGTTTTCAAGGCCTCAGGTATGGACAGCTTGCTGTACTTCTTAGGGACCTTCTTCATTGCACCTTCCTGCAACTCCGATAGTTGGCTAACCTCCCTCTGTACTATCTTGATCTTGGCCTCTAGTCTCCTTCTCCATGGAGGGTACTGCTCCTTGTGGCTGTTCAACTTATAGCCAAGCATCTCACTGATCACTGCTACCATGGTATAGATTAGCTGGTTAGTCTCACTAATGGTCGTGGTAGATATCGTCCGTAGTGCTGCATTCACATCATCTAGTAGATCTTCCGAGGGTACTTCACGTAATCTTGGTAACCGGCTACGGAGGGTCCAGGGTTCAAGCTTCACCATGATTCTATCTTTCAGGTCAGTTCCTCTCGCACTCAACAATCCTTCTTCCATCGCACTTGGGGCTTGGTACCCAATCTCGGGTGGGGGTATCTCACAGCTAGAGATTGACGAGATATATATATAAATCCTGATGACAAGATAAAATGCCTGCTCAGATACATTTCTCAGTAAAGCATACTACTTTTTGTGCCTCTCATGTAATAGGTTACTTAACTGAGATTTATATTTAAATATTTCAAAAGATTAAAAAAAAGGTATGCAGGTATTATGAAAAAGTGTTATTCAGCAACATTTTGGGGTGTCTAACAAGGCCATTTAATTCTGTTTTAAACAAATTAACTGCTCTGTGATGCTAAGTCTAAATGTGACTGCAGTAACCACAGAGTATGCAGGCAGCTAGTTTATCAAGGATAAACTTTGCTCCAGGAATGACATAAAACCTGTATCCTGTATTAAGTGTGGGGGATAGGCTATTTTTTTTAGTATGTTTGTTGTTTTTGGTAAGATTTAATACTCATAAACAGAGTTTGGGCACAAAATTTGTTAAACTCTGTACTTGACGAGAACCGATATTATTTATTAATTGCTTACTTCCTTAAAATTCTAACTCCTTCAGGCTGTTTTTTTCAGGGGGTGGGGGGTGGGTAAATATTATAAGACACATTAACTATATTAATGGCTCAAACTTCCTTTTTGACTTTTTTAGCTGTGTATCCACTTCAGGGTCTTGGTGAAGCTGGAGCCCATCCTAGTGGTTGTAGCTTGTAAAATAAACAACCAACCATCATAATACAAAATCCACAGAGTCCTATAGGTTTGGTGTGCTGGTGGGCTGTTAATTTACTTGCAGGGACCCTGAAGCTCTGGATCAGATTTAATTGCAATCTAGTCAATTTTAAAATATTTTAGTATGGATCAAAGTATTAGGTAAGTCATCCAAAAAGTCATGGCTAAAATCTGAGATCTGTAGTACAAAGCAGGATATGCACTTTTAAGTACTACAAAGGTGGTTCACTATTTAGTTTCAGGTTAGAGATCAACAAGCATGAAATCACAGCCTGCTGACTAATCAGTTCTGCAAAAAATAGTGCCTCAGATCCTGGAAGATCCCTTGGATCTCTGTGTATAATTTTACACTCCTAATGAAGAAATAATAATGTGCTTTACTATTTTTGCTGTTTTTATTGTAAAATATCATTTCAGTTAAACACCGTCTACATACTAGTGTATTAATGATAAAAACGTTAAAAAATTATTTTGATCATTACCAGTGCTGTTGATTTAGGGCAGTTTTGGCGTAACTTTTACATTCGGTGGTGGGCTAATAAATTTGTTAAGCACTGTACATCTAAAGATCAATTTAATGGAATAATAGTTATAATTCATCAGATTCTCCCTGTCTTAATGACAGAGCTGTGATGCTCTGTTAACTTAGGCAGCATTTTTGCATAATGCCCTTCCTGGCTTCAAGTCAGTTAAACTTTATTAATATTGCAGATCTTGTCCAGCGCTTATAGTGCACACACATTTATAAAATGCTTTTAATACTCTACAACTGTACAGCACTCTTCTTGTTACAGGCACTCATAACTGCCAGTATGTTTGCAGCAGCTGTGTTGATTTCAGCCTGTATTCTGTGTTTAACCTATTAACATTTTTTGCATGTTTTAGTTTTATCATCCTTTGTAAAATCAGCCGCTCTGCTGCCAGTAGGGTCTGTGTTTGTGAATAGTCAGATACTACCAATGCCACCCTTTTCATGTGTGCTTGTAGCGTGATTGACAAACTCAGCCTTCATGTGATCACTTATCCTGATTACCAGTGTTACTTAGGGAGTGTGGAGCCAGACAATGGAAAGATATCCTGGGTATGTTAGTTAAAGTAGTACAGGCCTCTGTATTAATGGCTGTCAGAAGTATATACATGATCTTGATACATGATTTTGTCAACTATGTGTTGTTCCTAATATGGTTTGTTATTATCTGTAACGGAAAAACACATTTCCATCTGATATAAGCCAAGGTAGCTTAGGTTTACTGACTACATAGATTATTAGTTGGATAAGCAGCTTCATGATAAAAACTGTGTATTCATGTACCGCTTTGTTACAAAGCTACAGTCTTATAATCAAATTTGTAATTTGTACATCTTTGTAAGCTCAAGAGCCATTTAGTATTGACTCCACAGTATAATGTCTAGTTTCTAAGTGTTTTTATCAATTGTGATGATGAAAGCTCAGTAGGGCTCGTGTACAGCAAGAAAGTTATCATTAAATAAAAATGTTTCCCCTTTTTCTCTGCGAGTACTGAAAACTTAAATCCACTGAGACAGTGTTCATTTGTTGTCTGTAGAAGAGAGGAAGTAATAAAGAAAACAAGGAGAGCTGTAGAGCTGGAACAAGAGAGTATATTTGAATATTAGAGGGAAGAGTTCAGAGTGGAGGATGAGGTGCACAAGAGACAGAGGTGTGTGTGGATGATAAAAGAGATGCTGGATAGAGAATATGTGCAGGGAAGAGAGAGGGAAATCCTTAATAGAGGCCCAAGAAAACTGAAAGTGCCTACTCAGCTGCTTAATTTAACAGCCAAAAGTGTTCAGTTCCAAACTCTGACACAAAGTTAATATGCTACTGCACAAAAAAAATGCTGAAATCAGTAACAGCTTGACTGGATGCTATTAAAAACCAAATAATGAAGACAAGATATTTTGTGTATCTCTGGATCAAATACTAGACATTTTTTTCTGGTGTACAACTAACTGATATTCAACCAAATTACTCCATTTTGAGGCAGAAATACAGGTCAATTTTCTTTCAACTTGCCCTTGAGTAGTACTCCGCTCTGCTGCTCAGCCTCCTTAATACATGATAAAGTAAGCTGAGCTTTAAAAGCACAACTTCTGAAAAGGAAAGGATGTTGTAAAGAACCTCTTCTGGTTTTACCTTTTTTTTTTTTCCTTTTTTTTCATACATGAGATAAGTGATTGAAAAATTAATCAAGCGCTGGATGATTTCCTGGCTCACAATCTCCAGTTTAGTTAATTCCAAGCTCCTTGATGGGGTTGAGATCAACTCTTTTTGGCCATTCAAGTTCTTCTGCACTAAACCAATCCAAGCATGCCTACAGACATCTATAGACATTGCTTTGTGCACTGGGGTACAGTCATGCTACAGTCATGCAGAATAAGGTCTTCTCCAAACTGTTCCAATAAAGTTGGAAGCAAAGAATTGTCTAAAATGTCTTAGCAAGCTAAAACATTAAGATTTCCGGTCACTGGCACTAATGGGCCAAGGCCAAGAAAAACAACCCCATAGCATTTTTTTCTCACCACCATACTTTATAGTTGCCAAAATTCAGTCAGTAATGTTCTCCTGGCATTCACCAAACTTAAAGTTATCTGTCAGACTGCCAGATGCCAGCAGTGTGATTCATCACACCACAGATTATGTATCTGCTGCTCCAGAGTCCAGTTGTGTTGTGCTTTACACCACTCCATCAAAGCACCATGGCTTGCTTGGCATGGAAATCCACGTCACAAAGTTTCTGGCCCACTGTTTTTGTAGTGAGGTTAATTCTGTTGGAGGTTTGGAACTTTGCAGTAGTTTATTAGTGACTTTCATGCACTATGAGTCTCAGCGCTTTGCAACCCCACTCTGTGGCTTTACGTGGTCTCCCACTTTAAGGTTGATTTGCTATGCTTTCACTTTGCAATAATAGCCCTTAAAGTTGATCATGGACAATCTTGGAGGAAAGAAATTTCATGAACTGACTTGTTGCAACCGTGTCATCCTATCACAGTACCACACTTAAATTTAGCAAACTCTTTAGAATGACCCACTCTTTCAGAAATATTTGTAAAGGCAGACTGCCAGACTAGGTGCTTGATTTTAAAAATCTGTTGCAATGGGACTGAATGAACCAGCTAATGTGTAGCCCAGTACTTTTACCTGTATAATCTACCCCCTGGCACTGCCCAGAAAATATGAAAATACTTTTATTTATTAAGCAGTGCAGCAGTGGATCATACCTGTGGTAAATACAGTGCCTTGTGAAAGTATTCATACCCCTTTAAATTTTCCACATTTTGTCACTTTACAACCACAAATGTGGATGTATTTTATTGGGATTTTGTGTGATAGACCAACACAAACTAGTGCATAATTGTGAAGTGGAAGGAAAATTAGTCATGCTTTTCAGAATTTTTTATAAATTAAAATCAGAAAAGTGTAGCATGCATATGTATTCAGCAGCGCTGAGTCCATACTTTGTGGAACCACCTTTCACTGCAGTTACAGCTGCACCTCTTAGGGTATGTTTCAACCAGCTTTGCACATCTAGAGACTGAAATTTTTGCCCATTCTTCTTTGCAAAATAGCTCAGGGTCAGTCAGATTAGATGGAGCCTGTCTGTGAACAGCAATTTTTAAGTCTTGCCACAGAGGATTTAGGCCTGGACTTTGAGTGGGCCATTCTAACACATAAATATGCTCTTTTCTAAACCATTCCACTGGCCCCAGAAGGCCAGTGGAACCCCCCCAGTGGAACCCCCACAAAAAGCCACCAGCCACTGCCTTTTTGAGGGGGTTTATGGTCAATGTCCCACTCCTCCTCTGTCCTAGTCTCAAGTCTTTTGCTGATTCTAACAAGTTTTCTTTCAAGATTGCTCCGTATTTGGTTCCATTCATCTTCCCATCAACTCTGACCAGTTTCCCTGTCCCTGCTGAAGAAAAGCATCCCCACAGCACGATGCTGCCACCACCATGTTTCACGGTGTGGATAGTGTGTTGAGCTGTGGCTCTCTGCAGCTCCTCCAGAGTTACCATGGGCCTTTTAGCTATTTTTCTGATTAATGGTCTCCTTCCCTGCCACTTCACGTGGACAGCCATGTCTTGGGAAGTTTACAGTTGTGCCATACTCTTTCCTTTCTTGGATGATGGACTGAATAGTACTCCATTAGATGGTCAAAGCTTGGGATATTCGTGTATAACCTAACTTTGCTTTAAACTTCTCCACAACAATCCCTGACATGCCTAGTGTGTTCCTTGGGCTTCATGATGCTGTTTGTTAACAAATGTTCTCTAACAAACCTCTGAGGCCTTCACAGAACAGCCGTATTTATACTGAGATTAAATTACACGCGGGTGGAGTCTATTTACTAGTTAGGTGACTTCTGAAGGCAGTTGGTTACACTAGATTTTATTTAGGGGTATCAGAGTAAAGGGGGGCTGTATGCCACACTTTTCACATTTTTATCACAAAAAAAATTTTGAAAATTAATAATTTTCCTTCCACTTCACAATTATGCACTACTTTGTGTCGGTCTATCACACAAAATCCCAATAAAATACATTCATGTTTGTGGTTGTAATGAGACAAAATGTGGAAAAGTTCAAGGGATATGAATACTTTCACAAGGCACTGTAGCCCAAAATTGTGTATACATCATGTTATTGCTGAACAATTGCTTTTCCATATCATAAAAAGTATTTTAGTTAAATTTCTGGCTTTCCCTGAAGCTGTTGTCTTTGGTTTAATTCAGTGACATCCACATACTTGAAACTTACTTTGTCAAACTAATATTATGCCCTTGCAATGACTGTTTTCAAAACTCATTCAGTGACACTCCAGCATCTGAAATAGATCCTTTTCACAACAGATATTTTTACTTACCCCAGCAGATAAAACGCCAGTGAAACAAATTGTGTTCCACTTAGCATTTCACTAAGACATACCAATGAACCAGCATGCAAAATGCCAGAACACCATAAATAGCTCAACTAATAGATAATGTGGGTCCAATAAAATAAAGAGACTAATGAAGATACCAGCAGAGTCCTGGAATCAATGCTGATAGCTTTCTTTTCAATAAAAATGTCGATACACACAAAAATTGGCTGCTGGTTGGTGTTTCTCCCATTTTCTTACTTGCTCTCAAGGGGCAGAATAAACCAACTCTCTTTCTTTTTATAAAAAATATGGGATGTTATGTATTCTGTTGAGGAGGAGTGTGTGTGTCCCACAGTGATTCAGTTTGGAGGGGCTTCTTGTATTCTCTGTATTCACACCTCCATTATCACAGGTAACATGCTGCAGCCATGGAGGTATTCCTAATTTTAATTTGCCCATGTACTGACCTGGTTGAGCTGATGATTAGCTCCTAATTATCTAGGAACAGGTCAAAACACCAGCATCAGCAAGCTGAAGCAGAAACTATTTTGTTGTGGGCCTTCATGATGGGATTATAATGCAACCTTCTCAACATTTGGGAGCAATCCCCATCTTATTATTGGTAGCAAAAGGCACATTTAAGAACCAAGCAATTTCATATCATTATAATAAAAACTACGTGATAACACATTTGAAATTAGGGCCAAAGTGTTGAATGCTTAAGTTTACATTAGATTGCAAATTTTTACCATAAACTGAACACGATCTTTGGTTTACCCATGGGGTTGTCAAATTGCTAGATTATGTCCTTTTCTATGTGTTAAATGTGACCATTTTCTTCTCTTCCATTGCTACACTTAATTTGTTTTGGTTGTGTGCATGTTACAGGACCACTTCAGTGCATAATTACTGTAATTTATTGTGAATGAACAAACTGTTTAAATGATAAAATATATTTTGACAAAATCATACAAAGAAGAAGATTTAATCTGTTGTATGTGATAGTCAAGTTGGTTGCAAGAAGGTAGGATAAGAGAACCATTTGATTCAATATTTTGTGTGTGAAGAAATACTATTTTTTTTAGGTGGGACTCAAAATGTCACCCAGTTCTGGAAAGTCTTAATTCTTATGTGTTGCTTGTGCATGTGCTTGTGCTAGTGTACAGTGTATGTGCTTGTACGTGTGAGCAGATGTGCATGTGTCTTGAGAGGGGTTCCCTATGGCTGTTAATTTTAAATGAAAAACTGATATCTTCACTTGGATAGTGAATTAGTAAAATTCATGCTGTCAGACACAATAATAACAAAGAAAACACACCATCAAAAACGCGCGGCCTTTCTCTGTTCCATCACCTCAAGGAAATTGTGGCTGAATTTGTTTCATAACAGTGTATATCCCGTGTAGCTACGCTATACAAAGCTTTATTACACCATATGTACAGTACATCAGGAAAAGTTAATTTGGCGATAGTGTGCAGGCAGAAGAAAAGTTTCAAGAACAAATCAAGGAGAAAACACAGTTTGCCTCTTCAGTGCTTTGCCTTTGTGACTTTTTTGGCAAATTAAATTTCACTTCTTCCATCTGCCCATGAATGTAATGTTTTTCTGGCTAGGTATTAGCTTTTGACATCTATTGTTCTGGTAAATGAACGCAAAAATAACCACCAAATATACCAAAACAATAGTATACAATAAAATTAATAACAAAAGTCTCTCCAGCAATGTTTTTAAACAGATTTGATATACAGTATCTGGTTCATCCACTGTGTTGCATTGGATTTCTGTACGTGGTCCATGGTCTGTAAATATCAATAAGACAAACAAGGACATTTGCATACTCAAAGTAATCACTCATTGTATCTATACTAATCAGTTGAGTCCTGCTTTTTTTCTGTTGACAATGATTTCTTAATGTTTACCATCACTGCTTTCTACTAAACCTGAATCATCAGCACATTTGATCTTTAGACTTAGCCACTGGCATCCATTTTTTCTACTCTGGGTTTCCCCATGGGTTAATTTTGCTTTAGAGTTATAATCTGTTTTGAATGCATCATCATCACTCAGAGTTTTCATTTGCAATGGTTTGCTAATGACTATCAATATGTGAAAAGAGAGTCACTTGTTATGCCTCCGCAGCAGAGGCATTGTATTTTTGGGTTGTCCGTCCATGCATCTGTCTATTGCAAAATTTACCACTACAGGAGCTGACGTGTTTGTTTGATCTTTTCCGAATTTTGTATTGTTAATACCTATAGTAGGTATGATGGGTGATAACATTTACAAGATTGTACATTCAAAGATCAAAGTCACACAGGGTCAGATTTAAGGCTTAGGCATACTGGCCAACATCTTGGCATTTCATTTGAGTGTGACGGGAACTGCTTGAATTCTTTAATGACTATATGACTTTGTTGAACCTAAATTAACTCTGTGGCCAGAAAAAGGAATTCTTATTTTGTGCCACACCTGCTAGATGTGCAAACAGATTAAGGTGCATAGTGTGCTTTGTGCAAATATTGATGTGCAAATTAATACAGATATAACAGTAAGATAATGGCCAGTATTTGCTGACTTAGGGTAGTAATAGCATTGCTGCTATGGGTAGCTTATTAACATACCAATAGCTATTCTGACACTTGTGGGCAACTGTGGCTCAACTGGTGGAGTGTGCTATCTTTCAAACAGAAGGTTGGTGGTTTGATTCCCAGCTGCTTCAGCCTAAGGCCGAAGTATCACTGGGCAAGATACATAACCCTAAATCGCTCCCAATGCATCCATTAGAGTGTGAGTGTGTGTATAATAGTAAAAATTAGCTTAAGGCCCAGAATAAACTGTTGCATAAATGTGCGTGTGAATGGGTGAATGAGGTTTGTAGTAAAAAGCGGTTTGTGTGCTCAGTTAGGATAGAAAAGCACCACATAATTACCAGTTTGTTTACATTAACTGTTCTCCCTGCATAAAAAGTTGAAACTACTGAGATGGATTTATTTCTTATCCATAAGCACAAAATCGGACATTTTTGCCAAAAATGTATTAAATAGCATTTTCTTTTAGGATTTTTACTACCAATATTTAAGATTGAAAAACTGACACAATGATGATAGCAGTTGTTTCTTTAAGCTTCCACCACACCGCACCACAAATCCTCTGCCAGCCACTGAGACAAATACTTTTCTGCTCAGCCAGGGATGAATTTTAGCTAACACAACACATTTCACCCAACACAGAGTAGAAAAACAGGATCCAGCAACAGTACATAATCTCTCCCTCTTTATCTGCCTCTCTTCCCATCTTTTCCAATTTCCTCTCATGTATTTTTACCCTTTCATATTCACATTTCTCAAGGTTTTGCTCTCTACAACTCCTTTTTTCCCCTTATTTCTATTCTCTTCCTGCATTTCTTCTTTGCAATCACAAAGACAGCTCAAATACAGAAGAAAATAAGCAGGTAAGCTTTTAGAAAGTATTTTTCTTCCCTTATAGCTTATTTGCATATCATTCTTCATACAATTTATTCTTGGCCTTTTTCTCTTGTATTCAATAGGCAGCTTTTAAGATCTGGTACCAGATCAAGTTGTTTAAGAAAAAAAATGCTGTTGTCTACTTGTGTGCGTGTGTGTGTGTGTGTGTGTGTGTGTGTGTGTGTGTGTGTGTGTGTGTGTCAGTATGCGTACAATGTGTGATTCTTTCTGATAGGGTTTCAGTCGTCTGTAACAGCTGAAATTGTATTTGCTAATGGAGCCATTTTGGGACAAGCAGGCTCAGACAGAAACAGAGCTATCTGACCTGAGATAACACCTTTGTTTGTTGGCATTTCTTCCCATTGCTGCACCTAATTCATCAGCATTTGGACTGCCCAATTTATTCTCTATTAAACTTACACAGCATAAAGATTCAGGCCAGTTACTATGCATTTGGGTATGTTTTTGAGACAGATTTTAGTATTTAGAACCTGATATCCCTTGAGCAAGAGACCTAATGCTTGTGTTGCTCCAGTATTGCTGTTCAGTTATTGACAATAAAGAACAAATTTTCCCCCAGGTTTGTGCGTGTGTATGTGTAACTGCATGAATGTAAAACAGACTGATGCTGAGCAATAACATGTGAGCAGTAGGACTTTGCTATTTAACCTGCATTTCTAAACAAAACAAATTGCTGCATTTGTTTGACTTTATCCTGTAATAGTTCCCTGTCCTAATCACTAATGCCAGTCTGAACACACGGATAAGGGGTATTAATTCTCATGGGGGATAATAATGGAGCATCGGTTCATGAGTTCAGTGCAGTTGCCATGAAAAACATTGCCACCTGCCATTAAATTACTAGCAAGTGACATCTGCAGGCACATCTGGAGTGGAAAAACGATTTGGTATCAGCTAAGCATCATATAGCATTACGCAACACTGAGTTACCGCCTACACTGAGTCCAACTGAGGAAATCTGTTCTAAAATGAGAAGTCAGCAGCTTGAAAAAGCAACACCTGCACAGTAACTGATGGTTTTTAACTGATGGTATAACATTACAAAAGTGGTGGTCCCTCTAGCCCAGATAGCATTATATTTGTAAAACAATTTCTAAAAGACAATCTACTGAATGATGACCTTTGGCCTCTGGCGTTTTAAAACTGAATTCACACATGCACATGAATGTTTTTCTGCAGGAGGTAATTCAATCTCACCAGCTTTACCTCTTAGCCCTTGGCATTTATGTTAATTAAATACTAGTATATAACTATTAAGTGATTAATATGGTGGTTCCCAGTCTTATATGTGTAACAGAATATGTGGTCCTCTTACCTCCTGAGTAATAGCAAAGGTCTCTATCTTTCTTCAGTCCTGGTCACTTTCTCATTAGCTCCATACTGAAATGAGTCATCAGGCTTTCTGTCTGGAATTACCTGGGACAAGACATTAGCATCATTGGCGGAAATATTACATTGTCATCGTTGTAATAACAAAATGGTGTTGGAAAGGTGGTGGCGGTGGTGATAGGGGTGACTATAATATTGAAAGGTGTGCTGTGAGGTGAGTTTGAGTTCATGGTTGAAATAATGAGGGTGTTAGGTGAATTAATATTTTCAGGTAGGGGATATGAATACATGAATGTGAAAGGTAATCCTTACTATCCACCAAATCTATGCATATTTTAAACTACGAGATGGCTTGGCTAAGTTCCTGAGGAAAATATTGCTGTAATATTACATTTTTTATGCTATTGAGTAATGTACCTATTATCAAATGTAATTGTGAAAGTTACGGCCTTTCAAAGGGTTCAGGTTTAATTTCAGGGAACTGGGTACAAAGATATCTTTAAAAGAGAAAATTAATATGCTGTCAAAATGTTAAATTAAATTAGACAATCACGCAGAAGTTTTAAGGCTCTTTAAAGTGTAGAAGCTTACTATAAAAAATGTAGACAGAAGCTAACTCTCGGGCATATTTTATTTTAGACTTTGCAATCAACTAAATACTGTATATATGTCACAGTTTGTAGATGGATATGTTGAATACCCAAAAGCAGGACTCCAAGCAGATGTGGTAAAGGTGATCCAAAAATGAGCTTTAATAAAGCTGATAAAAGTCCAAGAAAGAAACTGTCATCATTGTAATAACAAATGGAACAATGGAAGCCTTTTGAGTAGTTTTGAAAAGAAGGGTGGCTATATTGCCCACTAATTTATTTTTTAACATATCAGAAATGTTTATTTGTAAAGCTTGAGTTGTTTATTATTCTCACTTCAACAGATGAAAATAAACAAGTGAGATCCAAATATTTTTGTGTTTCTTTGAGTTGTCTAATAATTGTGCACATTCAAATATTCTCATACAAAAGCCAAAATCTCACTTTTACTTCCTTAAATATTCAGGTTTGGGGTTTATTTAAATATACATTTTGGATTGACCAAGAAGACTATTGTTGTTAAATAATAAAACTAATCCTAAAAAATGCAACTCGCCTAATAATTTATCACACAGTGTATTCATTGTAACATTCTATGTTCTGTAGTGAAGAAATGTGGCAGGAGACTGTAAGAAGAAAGAAGATGTGTGTAAGTATAAGTGCTTGGAGGGGAGGGTGAGGTTACAGGAAGGATAAGGGATTTTAGACCTGAAGACTGCAGCATCACAAGGTCAAAAGGGTAGTTGTCCATATTTGGAAATAGCCAGCAGCCAGCCAATCATTATGGATTAGGGAGCATCAAAACCAACTGTAAAATCCTGGAAAGTGCACATACACATGCAGAAACTCTCTCTCACAGACTCACATTAGTTGAGGGTAAGGACAAGCTGAAGAAAAGCTAAAGAAAGCTTTCGATTTGTTACTGTAAATCCAGCTTATAGACGCATAGAAACCACAAACAGACAAAATACCTTCACAGCAAAATCACAAATGCTGAGGGGTAAAGAGGACACTGGAGTCTGTTTTGGACTTTGCAGCTAAGACTGATAAACACTGGAGCAATGACAAAAAGGGACGACATATAGAAAATATATCAAGTGTCTGATGCATGAGAGAAACCAGGGGCTGTATTCACAAACATCTTGATAACACTCTCAGACAGCCCCTAGCAAAATGCAAAAAAAATGCAGTCCTAGTGACAATAAAACAGACACAATGATATAATTATTTTTTATCAAGACAGGGTCTTTTTATGAATACTGTTTTATGTAATGAAAGTTTCTAATGAATGATTTGAAAGAAATTATTTAGCCAGCATAGTGTTTTAATATCACAGCTTAGCTGTGCAGTAGTTTATTTGCATGGTGATAATCATAATGTTTTTTTTCCTGTGCATATATTTATTGTGCTGTTAATTTTAATCTCTAAAAAGAAGATAAATTTAATGATTCACGCCAACAAAACTGGGACAGCCTGCTATTTGTACGCCTAAAGGTGTGGAGGTGATTATGAGAATGTGAACGCTAAACGGTGGAGCTGTTTGTGTGATCACTTTGCATATGGAAGTCAATTTCAGTTTAGGTCAAAGGGCTTTATTAGAATGAAAATCGAAATAAACAGTATTGCCAAAGCATCACAGTTTGCAAGACTGTTATGTACCATGATCATTCACTGTCTCTCAGGGTGTGGCATGCTTTTACATATGATATGCGCTGTTTCTTTTTCCTAAAAGTATATAACATTAGAATGCCTCTGAGTTATTTAAAAGCTGAAAATAAAGATTTGACTTTGTTGATGTTTCTCAGTTCACTGAAAGTTTCCAGTTTCCTGATATCTCACTGTTGTTGTCTTTTTCTTTCCCCTGTTATTATGGCAATGTATGTATGTGAGATGAGCATACATTTATAATAAAATTTACCACAAACATTATCTCTTTGTAGTCGGGTCCGATATTTTTAGTTATTGTTATTAAGTGCAATGAAAATAGTTGTTTGCTTTCGGTAACATTCTCCATTGCTTAACAGCCTTATGAGTCTTTTAAAAAACACTGTTCTTACTAATAGTTGTACACATGTCGGTCATTTGCTATTTGCCCATTGCTTTGTAGCTGACATCTAATTGCTACTTGTAGGTAGCCATCTTGTATCTTTTCCACACTATCTTAGGTTAGTTGGTGATATTATTCACTCCTGCTAGTTGTCACCTCTGTCACACACCTCAAGTTGATAATAGTCAGTCATTCCTGGTCTACTTAAAGTCAACAAGAGTTACACTATACGGACAAAAGAGATTTTGAGGTTCATGTATTTTAAAAGAATAAATAAATAAATCAATAAAGTTAATCAAACTACCATATCTTTTCTAATTTACAAATGTGAAAATATAAATTTGCTTTAATTTAAATTAAAATCTATATTTGCTTCAGACAACTGACTTGAGCAGCTGTGATTTAAAAAAAAATCAATAAAAATAAAAAATGAACAGTTGAGAGGCCCATTAAATAATATAATTAAATATTTAAATAAAAGCAGGCTTATATGAAAAAATGAACAGACTTCACAGGATGAGATGCCAGGAGTAAAACTCTTAAGAGTCTTCTTCTTTTATTAAAGAGGAGCAAAGGAATAATGGAATCCTACTGTGGGTCTATAGTACACATTTAATTAGGTTATGATGGTTTTGTTTAATAATTAAAATAATTTTTGCCACAGTAATAGTTAGTATGGAACTCAGTTCCTACTACCCCAGACCTAATTTTTGTTATAATTTATTTTATTATCTTTTTATTCACTCTGATACAAAATGGCATCAGCAGCTGCAGGTGCCAGTTGTCTATGTTAATCGAAGAAACAACTTTTCAAACTGAGAAAATGCAAAGTGAAAAGATTGTCAATGTAACTAATCAGCTAATTCAATGAAGAAGGTGAAAGTCGAGACAGAGGTGTGAGTTGAATGCTGTTTGTTGTCTGTCATGAAGAAGACATAAAAGCTACTAAGTACAACTGGTAGATAGATAGATAGATAGATAGATAGATAGATAGATAGATAGATAGATAGATAGATAGATAGATGGTTCAGCATTACTTTATTTAAAATAAAATAGGGCACTGGCTTTGGAGGAGGATGTGCTCTCAAGAGTTCTCTTCTCAATGAACATTTTTCTGAAGTTCTGTTAGCTTGACCCACCTAGTTTAACAATTGCCCAAATTATAAGATTCTTTTACTAATTAATCAACTCTAATGCAGCTTTTAAAAGAATCACACAGAATAACTTTCATCGGGGAAAGAGGTATATGTTTTCTGTGTTTTGCAATATTTATTTGCAATACATATAATATCTGACCAACAACGCCATGCTCTGAAATTGAGTAACATTGTAACAAAGGGACAGAAAGTAAAACTTCTGTCCCCTCTCAGTCATCCTGCTGTTATCCTAAAGCCATACATTACTTTGTCATTTGAAATGAAAAAAATAAATGAGGAATATCCTCATTCAGATTTGGTGGTGACCAGCCTCTTAATTCCATTTTGATTAGCCATCTCTTAGTGCTTCTACCACACCTGCTTGGACATGCACCACTACCCTGTCCCCTCATTAGGGGAGAACGTTCCATCATCAACGAGATGGCAAATAAGCACAGTGACCCGGCAGCACATTCCCAAAACATTCCATCAGTCAGTAGACCATGTGCATAAGATCGTTTACGAAATGCTCATTAATTACAAGGCGATGGGATCGGATGGGTTTGGGGTTGCTGTGGCACTAGAGATGATAAAGGATATGGCTAATGTGATCAGTCATTAGCATTTAACAGTAAGCAACTCACATTAAAACATGCTTTTTTAGCATCTCATGGCAGTGAGAAAGTGAAATGGGTAGAATAAGGCAATATAAATATGCACAGTCATGTACAAGTAAGTATGTAAGTAGTAAGTAGGGAAGGGAGAAAGCACACAAAAAAGAAGACACTGGGAGAAAAAAACCAAATGGGAACGACAGAAATTTAATGAGCTGTTTTCTTTGTTATTTTACCTGTTTTCCATACTTATATGTTCTTTACAAGTCCTTGGTTCAAGCACTTGTCCTTCTATGAATCATAGACTGAAAATGAAATTAGTGTCTTTAATTTTCTTCTCCACTCAGTAATAAAGCGTAACCAGGTAATGTCCAAAAATGTTGCTTCATAAATGTAATACGATGATTGCTTTCACTTTTAAAATGTGATGCATTTCATCTTAATATAAATGGTTTAAAATCTCTTACTTCTAGCTCATCTCATCCTAAAAATGATGCGGCATGCTGAATGGACATATATTGACTCATAGTACCGTTTAATTACCTAAATGATTATTAGAAAATAACATCCTTACCCTTGTTGCACTTTAATTTTACTGGTTGTAACGTTAGGTGAATATATAGTACAGTAAAGTTGACTTACTAGCTGACTCTAAATCTTCCACCCTATCCATCACATTGCCCTGTTCCTGCCTGCAGGAAAAGTATCTCCACTGATTTTCTTTGTTGTGTCTTTCTGCTACTTTTGTGTGCTGAATAAACGCACCTCTATGCACATGTCTGTCCAACTTTGCAACAAACACCTACCAAATGGCAGGTTAAAAGCCTCCCACATCAGTATAGCACTTTCTGACCAAAGGCTAAAGAGCAGTTATGTCTTGCACATCCCCCATCGCTCATGTTTTTCATGAAAAAAATGAATATGAAAACCTTACTACTACCCTGAGGTCACTGTGCTGAAATTACAGCATATAGGGATTAATACTGTGCTTGTAATTTTGTAATATATATCTATCTATCTATCTATCTATCTATCTATCTATCTATCTATCTATCTATCAACATCAGAAAGAAGGAACATGAGAAGCTCGAGAAATACCAAGGGCTGAGTGAAGAACTAGAAAAGATGTGGAAAGTGAATGCAACAGTGGTCCCCGTGGAAATCGGAACACTTGGGGCAGTGACCCCCAAACTGGGAGAGTGACTCCAGCATATTCCAGGAACAACATTTGAGATCTCTGTCCAGAAGAGCACAGTCCTAGGAACAGCAAAGATACTGCACAGAACCCTCAAGCTTCCAGGCCTCTGGTAGAGGACCAAAGCTAAAACATCCAAAAGGGCCTGCCGAGTTCTGGAAAGATTCTTTGGACATGATTCTTTGGAGAATGATGGAAAGAAAGAAGTTTGGAGAAGGAAAGGAACAGCTCATGAGCCGAAGCATACCACTTCATCTGTGAAACATAGTAGAGGTCATGTTACAGCATGGGAATGCCAATGGAAATGGATCACTAGAGTTTATTGAAAATTCAACTGCTGATAGAAGCAACGGGATGAATTCTGAAGTGTACAGGACTCTGCTCAGATTAGGACAAATGCTGCAAAACATATTTGATGGCACTTCACAGTACAAACGGATAATGACAAAAAACTGCAAGAGTTTTGCACCTCATTTGAACCCAGTAAAGCATATTTTTTCAGTTACTGAAGACAACTGAAGGCAGAGTCCCACATTTGAAAGTAGCTGCAGAAAAGACCTGACAGGGCATCTCAAAGGAGGAAATGCAGCATTTAGTGAAAGTCATTGACTGCAAATGATTTCAAGTATCAAAACCAGTCTTTGTATTAAAAATTATGTTAGCCATTACTTTTGAGTCTCTGAAAATGGGGGGGTTATGAATAAAAATGGCTGTAATTCTTAAACATTCAATAGAATTATTTTGTAAAACCTCTTGAATTAAATCTGAAAGTCTGCACTTCAATCACATTTTGACCAACTAATATAAAATCTACTGTGGCAGTATACGCAGACAAATTTATAAAAAAAAACTGTCCAAAACTTATGGGTCTAACTGTATATAGATGTTTGTCTTACTATACACATAATAGTTTCTTTTAGTATTTAATTTTGGCTTTCTGATTTGATTTAGTGGATACTCTTCTGTGTGTGTGTGTGTGTGTTGGGGGGGGCTCTGCCCTTTTTAGTTTCCCCTGTGTTCAGCTGCTTTCACCTATCTCCCAATCAGTCCTTTGTATATAGTCTCATCTCTCCCCTTGTCACTTGTCAGCTACTTGTGCCCCTTACTTGATTGCTGTTTTCTTTTATGTAATTATAAATCTAATTTATATATCTAATATACATTACCACTCAAAAGTTTAGGATTACTTGTGAATTTCATTGATTTCCAAAGAAAAAGGACATTTGAATGATCTACATTTTTATATAGAGGCCTGTTATCAGCAACTGTGAGTCCTCTGCATCAGTCTCTTGGTATGGCTGTGGATCCAAGTTAATCATTTTATAGGGCTAATTCAGCATTAGAAAACCCTTTTGTAATTTTGCTGCACAGCTGAAAACCACTGTACTAATTAGGGAGCAAAAAGCAACCATGGCATTTAGGTTAGTTTAGTATCTGAAGCATCAACCTAGCCACAGGGGCCACACACAAGTGTACTCCTAGTGCCGGTCCCAAGCCCGTGTAAACGGGGAGGGTTGAGTCAGGAAGGGCATCCGGGGTAAAATCTTTGCCATATCCAAAGGTGGATTCATAATACATGCTCTGCTGTGGAAACTCCTAAAGGGAGCAACTGAAAGAAGAAGAAGAAGAAAAAGAAGTAGCTGAAGCATCAGCAGTTGATTGTTTGTTTACAGGCTCAAAATGGCGAGAAAGAATGAACTGTCTTTAGAGACTCCCCAGTCTACTGTTGCGCTTAGAAAGGAAGGCTATTCAATACTAGAATTGGCAAGGAAACTGAAAAGCTTAAAATCTTAGAATCTCTTACCTTTTGTATCTGGAAGTCCCACAGGATCTTAGCTTGGTGATTCTCAACCATCTTTGGAGGTGTGTCCCATTTAGACCTTGAGACTCCCAGGTCATACTCGACATAGATGTTCCTGTACACTATGCCAGCTACTTGGTTATGACATTCCATGTATGCCTTTCCTGCTAGCATCTTGCATCCTGCTGTTATGTGTTGGATTGTCTCAGGGGCATCTTTGCACAGCCTGCACCTAGGGTCTTGCCTGGAGTGGTAGACCCCAGCCTCTATCGATCTTGTACTCAGAGCTTGTTCCTGTGCTGCCATGATTAGTGCCTCTGTGCTGTCTTTCAGTCCAGCTTTGTCCAGTCATTGGCAGGATTTTTTGGCATCAGCCACTTCTATCTGCCGGCGGTACATGCCATGTAGAGGCCTATCCTTCCATGATGGTTCCTGTTCTTCCTTCTATTCTATCCTGGGTTTCTGCTGCCTTTCTGATGTACTCATGGATCTTTGTTGTTTCATCCTGTATAGTGGCTCTGACACTCACCAGTCCTCAGCCTCCTTCCTTCCACTTAGCATATAGTCTCAGGGTGCTGGATTTAGTGCAAAACCATGTATTGTCAGGAGCTTTCTTGTCTTGATGTCAGTGGTTTCTAGCTTCTCCTTTGGCCAGCTTATTATCCCAGCAGAGTATCCAGTTGGTGATCGCCAAGATCTTGTTCTATCCATTCAGCTGACTCCTCAGGACTTGCCTTACTCTCTGCAGGTATTTGGCTGTTGCGGCTTCTCTAGTGACCTCTTCATGGTTTCCATTTGCTTGTGTGATTCCAAGGTACTTGTAGCTGTCCTCAGTGTCACTGAGTTCCTAATGAAGGCTCTTAGGTTCCTGTTGATCTTGTATATTTCTAGGCATTCCAGGATCCATGTGTGAGGCACTGAGTCATAGGCTTTCTTATGGTCAATCCAGGCAGTGCACAGGTTGGTCAATTTGGTCTTACAGTCTCGGGTGACTGCTCTATCTACCAGTAGCTTGTGTTTTACTCCCCTGATATGTCTGCCAATTCCTTTCTGGGCACCACTCATGTATTGAGCCATATGCCTGCTCATCTTAGCCACTATGATGCCTGACAGGAGCTTCCATGTTGTACAGAGGAACGTTATTGGCCTATAGTTGGATGAGACAGGTTCCTTCTGGGGATCCTTCAGGATCAGGACTGTCCAGCCTTTGATTAGCCATTATAGGTGCGTCCCATTAGCAGCTGGATCATTTGTGTTGCCAGGCGTTTCTTGGAGTAAAGTTAGTTTCTTTAGCCAGTATGCGTGAATCATGTCAGGGCCTGGTGCTGTCCAGCTCTTCATATTTGAGACCCTTTCCAGTACTGCCACTGTGATGGTTACTGGATCCTGCTCAGGGAGGTTGTTGTGGTCTGCACTTAGAGCCACTAGCCACTTAGCATTGCTGTTATGTGTTGCATCCTTCTCTCATGCGCTTTTCCAGTATCGCTCTGTCTGTAGCCTTGGTGGGGCTATTCTCATGTTGTTTCCCTGCCACTGAGAGTACACCTTGGATGGTTCAGTGGAGAACATCTGGTTTATTCTCCTAGCTTCTATTTCTCTGGTGTACCTTTTCAAGCAGCTAACCAAGGCTGTGATTTTTTGCTTGGCAGATTCTAGTGTTCTTGGAATGACTAAATATTGTGAAGGGGTTTTCCTTAACCAAGTAAGAATGTTCCACATTGTTGTCTTGGCCACTCCTAAAGTTTTCACTATTCCTCTGATAAGTGTTATTTTGTTTTTCAGCCTAATGATTGTCATGGTTCACTAGAAGGATCTAGAAAAGTATATGATAGGGAGCCAAGAGAGGAACTGTGATATTGCATGAGGAAGTCAGGAGTGGAGAAGAGCATGTGAGGGTGTTGCAGGGCATGTATGAGGGTAGTGAAACAGTATAGTAGAAGTGACAAATAGGTTCAAGATGGAAGTGAGATTACATCAGGGATCAGCTCGAGCCCTTTCTTGTTTGCAATGGTGATGGTGATGAGTATGCAAGAGACAAGGTGAGATAGAGGCAGATGATTTGCTGTGGCAACCCCTCACAGGAGCAGCCAAAAGAAGAAGTTCACTAGAAGGACTCCATGGCGAGTCACAGATCAGTTAATGTTTAAAGGTGTTTAAAGACAAAAAATGCAAAATGAAAGTTATCCAGAATACGCACTTGCAGTAACAATTTGACACTGAGTTAATTTGGGGAGTGTAGGGCTGGTACTGAGGGAGTTTACAGATTTGAATAGACTACCTAATATAGAAGTTCCAAGACAATTCACTGCTCCAAAGGTTATCCACAGATCCGGAATGAGTGTGAGACAGAGTGTATGAGGCAGGCTTGCCAGGAGAGTCAAAACAGGCACACGGGATACCAGTCTAGAAGAAGCAGAAGAAAACTAGACAAGTTCAAAGCAAAATGACATATAAAGAAATGAAACAAGACTTGCAGGTGGCCTGACTTACTAGCTCGGAGAGTAGCTACCAATATGGTGATGAGTGGTGAGGGTAATTACAGGTTAATTACAGGAACAGGTGTACATGCTAGACTCCTCTTGAGCCGCTCCTGAAACTGGACAGTTTGTTCATTCACATTTCCAATCCTAGAGCAACAAAGAAAGTGCAAAGTTCGAATCCAGGTCAGGGGACAATGACAATAGTGGCCTCCTTTGCATCAACATCTCTTTGGACCTCATTTTGAGAGTTTCAGCGAAGAGCTACCAAGTGCATGTTCAACACTTGGCATCAACTCTAGATCTTATATCTACTTAGTTTGCCTCAAAATAATGAGGGAACGGGCTTCACCTGTCGATGAAACTGCTTCCCAGTCAATTGTCCCATTACGTTTGAGGCTCTTAGAAGGGGGAATATGTATAAAAAGGGCTGTAATTCTTGAACAGTTAATGCAGTTCGTTTGTCAAACACTTGAATTAAAGCTGAAAGGCTGCACTTCAGACACATTTTGCCTGTTTGATTTAAAATCCACTGTGGTGGTGTATAGAGGCAAAATTGCAAAATAATTAAATAAAAATAAAGAAATAAAGTTTCATTGTCCCCAAACTTATAGATCTAAGGGTAATAGAGTCAAAACGTCACGTATTCTTTTCCTCAGTTCCCATCACACTTATCACATAAAAATACCCATAAATCCAGTAGAAGTAGCAGTACCCCTAAAAGAAAAATTATGTCAGCCTAAAAAATAAATGGTGTCAATCATTAAATCACTCAAAGGAATTTATAGCTGTAGGTTTTTTTTTTTCTAGGGAAAAGCCCCATAATGTTCTCACCAAAGATTTTTAATTTGGTTACGCCTAAAACAGAGAACTGGCCTCTGGGGTTCTCTTAGCATAAATATTGCAGAATAGTTGAGTATGATTAAGCCTCACTGGAGACCAGGTTGAATTGAAACTAACAAATCAACCCTAGAGGTAGACTTTTTGGCAACCCATCAGAGACATGAAAAATTACATTGTCTCCACATGCTACTTTTTGGCACTGAGGCTGCTGTAAAATACAGTATGTGAAGAGCATTTAAAATGTTAAACACTACTGCAAAGACTCTGCTACAGTTTTCACACAGCATGTGTTGGAGACAGCCTGTGAATGTGAAACAGATTAATTTGAGTTGAGAGAAGGAAACCTATTGAGAGTGTGGGTGAAGGGTGGAGAGGAGGGCTGCCAATGAATAGCAGACTTGTGAACTGAAGAGATAAGGTATCTGATCTCTATCACTTGTATTACTTATTGCTCCCCCTCTCTTTTCCCTTCTTCCTCTCTTTTCCTGCCTCTCACTGATTCCTTTAGGCTCATTTAGTTAATTAAGGCCACAGAATGTTTCAGAAACCAATTATGCTGTGACATTATTAAAAGACCAACCTTCCTTGTAAGTGCAGATTGTGTCTGTTTCTTGTCTTCCAAGAGAAAGAAAACTTGTCTGAACTAAGCGGCTCTTGAAAAAGGGGTTGGATTTATCGAGAGAAATGCAACATCAGCAACTTTCAGTTTCCTTTGTCTAATTTATTCTCTACTTCACTTGTAGATCCACATTTTCTTTTATTACTTTATTACTTAACTCTTACACAACAGTGGTAGACCTCAGCAGTGTTCACAGCTGCATTTTCTATTAGGGATTAGCAGAGCCAGACATCTGATAACAGACAATGCATGCCCACTGATAGAATCTCATATTAATTTGGGACTACAGATTGAAACCAGTAGTAGGGGAAGAAACTTTTGAGTTTATAATTTCTCTTTTTAATATCATGCACTGATTGATTGATTGATATTATTTGCATAAGACAAATACTGTCTTTTACATTTCTGCCAACATATATCATCTTTTAGCTGTGATTACACATCATTTGTGTAATTGTAATTGCTACAATCAGTGTAGCAATCAATAAGAAATAGTTGTTAAACCACATATGAGGTGAACATGCACCATAACCATGAGATCAAATGTGAATATGAAGACAGTAAGCTGACTGACAACAATACTAAAAACTCAAAACATTATTAATATTGTTATTTTTTGTTCATCATACTATAAGCATGTAGACTCTTTTCCCCTTTATTTTGCCGCATAAAGAAAGGCAAAACCGCCAGGGTAAGGCAGAGATGACTGAGGGAATTTGCTCATGCTAATCAACATACTGCATAAGGCTGCAATGATTTGTAGTACATGCATGGTGATTTGTATTGCAGAGCTATGGTTTTTATGAAGGGAGAGAAGCAAGGAGAGTTTCAAGAAGTGCAGATGCTGGTTTCCTTCTTCTAGTGCTATTTTGAGACTATGCAAATAATCCCTGGAACGATTGACACCAAAGGTCGTTAATTAACATAAGTCAATTTCAGTGTGCTTCTTTTGGGAGTGAAAGCAGCATTCTACCTTCTCCCTTAGTACATGTACAGTGCAAATGAAAGGCAGCCAGATGCACTGAAAAGCAAAAGCATTGTGTTGAAAGTGGTAGTGACAAAACGTTCCAGTTTTATCAGTTTCAAATTATTTAAACAGTATGTTCAGACACAGATTGTATTTGGTCCTGAGGTGACCAATTGATCATCATTTTTCTTATTAAGGATAATTCTATTTAATTTCAAAATCATATATCCTACATTGTCAAAGCAAAAAGCTCCAGTTCCAAGTTGGCTCATCATTAACTGATCAAAACATTTCAAGCTGTGAAGCAGTTTGTCACATTTTTACAGAACTTGTAACACCGTAGAATAAACCCTTAAGTGTGGAAAGTGTTGATGTTGACATTTCTGGTTCGTGAGTATTTTTTTGTTGTTTGTTTGTTTTTATTCTGTTATGTTGAAACAAAATGTCTTTTTAGATTAATCATTTTTAATTGTGAAGCCATATCAACAAAAATTTCACATTACTGAGTTATACTTATTGATATTAGTCTCTGTATTTTTAAACTCTTGAAAAAAATTATATACATTCTAGCATCTAGTTAGAATTGCAGATGATCACCAGAGCACTATCATTTGGAGATAAAAATGAAAAATTAATTAAAAATTTAATAATAAAAAATAAAGTAGGGCACTTTTTGCATGCAGAAACAAAGAAGAAAGGGAAAACTAGAAGTTCTCACAATACTTGAAAACAATAGTTCCATATTAATTTTATCCCCAAAATGTAATTACTTGACTGTGAAAACTTACCTCTAGCTCTTGGAATCACATATAACCATTAATTCAAAAGTTATTCAAGAAAAAAAATTTTTTTTTCATAATGCCAGTTTTCTTTTAACTCCATAACTGTGCAAGATATGACAAATTACTTTGTACTTTTCTGAATCAACTGAGTTTCAGCTATAATTTAATGTCAGTTGGAATCTCTGCTAACTCACATTAAAGAATTTCTCATGAAGCCTTTATATTTCAGCATTCTGGATCTGGAGATCTGGAATGCTACGTGGGTCCTCAGTAAACTTCAGCATAGTAGAGCATATAGGGCATGGTCTACCATACTGAAATTGTACATTATTGCAATTATTTATGGAGCTGAAACCATGTATCTTGAAATTGTCGCTATCCTGCAATAGTAAATATTCATATAAAACATTTCTGGATCATCTCCAAAATTTAATGTTTGTCACTTATACCTCAATCAAACCCTTATTTTTTCATTAAAATCTGTTCATAACATTTTGAATTATATTGCACACAGAAAAACAAACAGACAGGAAAACAAACAAACCAACGTCGGGAAAAACATAACCTCCTTCTAAGAGGTAAAAAAGCATAGTCCAAATACAGAAATTAAAGTTAGAGAAGTTTACATCTGGCTGAAATGCGATTTTTTAGACTTAATTTCTTGCTTAAACAAACAAAAAAGAGCAAAAATGCCATGATGTTCTTTAGTCTGACAGCTAATCTGATGCTTTAGTACATTAACAGGTAACATTGGTTGTACAGTTGTAATACATTACCTTTCACATGGTGGGCAATTTAACTTGAAGGTGTAACTTGTCACATTCATTATAGCTGCATTCAGGTGTCCCTCTTAGGTCTCTGATATTTTAAAGGCTGTTTCACTGCCATGACTTATTGTCAAATACAGTTCCCCCCCAGGATTAATAAAGTGTTCTGATTTTGATTCAGATTCTGAAATCTTAATGAAATGGAGCCAGCAGTAAGGTCATTAGTTACATTTGCATGGATCATCCAGAACATTAACACCACTGACAGGTATAGTGGATAACTTTGATTATCTTGTTATATCGTTATATTGTGTGAGAAACACTGGCTCCTTTCTTTCATATGGATGCCATTTTAACACCTACCACTTATATTAACATAACTGTAGATTCCCCACAGCTCTGTAGAGCACACACCTCCCCCAGCAGGACATCTCCACACCACAAACAGTGCTCAAAAATGCTTTGAGGAAATAGAAACAGACAACCAAGGTTTCAAACTGTCCTCCAAACTCCCTCAGTGTCTATCTGATTGCGCATCCATGATGATCTGATCGGCAGATGCCCCACCTCGCATCCTGTAGGGCCCATACACAGTTCCACACTTCCACATCCATGCCTCTTTGAGTTAGAATAGTTCTGATGGCACAAAAGGGACCTAAATAAATGTAGGTAGGTTGTTTTGATGTGTTGCTCAATCAGTGTTCTAGTATACCTATGCTTTTTTGATATGTACAGTTTGTCAGTTCAAAGTTTATTTGCGCTGAATTTTGACTATTCGCAAATGTTTCATCCAAATCATGAGCAAGCGTCTGGCAGTTCAGCTCAATGTTACCATCAGACTTTTTATTACACTTGAAAGGTTCTATAAAGTGAATATGTGTAAACTAAAGTAATAGTGTCAGCTGGTATAATTACTTTTTTTGCCAAGGTATGTCTATAGATGACTGTGGAGACAGGTTTTTCAACCTCTGTTGCTAAACATCTCTAATTATGTCTTTGGACTGACATATAACTGGTTTCTGTTGCTGAAATAATTAAACTGAATGGACTTGCCTGAAGATCTTTTTCACAGAATTGAAAAGAATTCTTAACAGTGAAAATATCTGATGAAATAGAATTGAAGAAAAATGAGGGACCCAGTTTCTGAGCTATGCCATTTTAATGCAGGATGAAGCTTCAAACAAGATAGTACACAGAAGGCGAACACATTTATGACTGCACAGCAATTCATGTTTCATTGTTAATGATAAGAGAAGACTTTATTTCCAGAGCCTCAGAGAATTCACCAAAAGTACACAAAACCCCTTGTAGGCTAAAAAACCAGAAACACCAGGTGGATTTTGAAAAAAATGTGCAAAAAGTCACTATGAAACAAAGTTTTATGGATTGATTAAACAACCCAACAAAAACCTAATTAAAATGATGGAAGTTAATGCACCAAAGCATATCATCTCATTCATCATTGATTGTGGTGCTTCTGTTATGGTTTGGGTATCATGGCCTCAGTTCAAATAGTAAACTGGTATTTATTGATGAACTCACCACTGAGATGTACTGAAACATTTTTTAGCTCTCAGAGTCAACCAAATGCATCACATTTCTTTAGCAAATCAACCAAAGAGCTATTCAGGGTGAAGAGGTGGAATATCTTTGGCAAAAGAGATCTCAGTCTGACTAAGCAGCATTTCACTTGCTGAGAACCAGACTAAAGACAAGCACAAGCTTTAGATTTTTTGAATGAAGGCTATGAAAAGTATCATCAGGGATTATACAAGGTGTTGCTAACAGGTTGAAAACTAGCCTATACACTGAATACAATGGGTTTTCCATGAAAAAAAAAATCTGGGCAAAATGTAAATGTCTCCAATTACCTTTGAACTTTGGATGATGTTTGTTAAAAATGAACTAAACAGCATCTCATATTCAGTTACTTATGAATTAATATAAACCTACAGTAAAAACTGATTAATGACTCCAATGTCATAAACATATTGTTTCAGATCAGATGTGGCTACAAAGTGCTTGGAAATCAAAAAAGGGTGTAACTGTCCAAACAGTTACAGTCTGAAATTTATATTACATTATATTTTTTATGATGACTGTTGGGATTATTTCATCCTTGTGATGCAGTGTCACTTTAATGAGTATATATGCCATGGTCCATGGATTTTTCTGTGTATTCAAATATTGACTTCTTAGGTAATGTATTTGAACTTGGGTTTTCATTTTAGATTTTTGTGTCTCTTGATTTTTTGATTCTGGCTTTGACTTCTTTATTATTTCAATAGTGAGTTTTATTTATTATGGTATTATTGAGTCTTTGATTATTGTTTGCTTACTTTATGATTATCTTTGTTATGATTTTCAGTCTTGCAATTATGTTTTGGTTCCTTTTCAGCTTTGCCCTAATTTGTATCGTGACTTTCAGTTTTGTGTTTTTTATGTCTTTATGTTAATATCACTCCCCGCTGTCTTTATAAAATTATCTTTCTATTTCCCCTGACTTAGTTTACTTATGTTAATTATTTGTTGTTCATGTTTCAAGAACTCCTCAGAAATGGTTTGTTTCTTTTTTTCTTTGATTGTTTTCCTTTGTGTCTTGCTTTGGGCTTTGCTTCCTCTTTGTCTGATTGTCCTCACCTGCTTTGATTGAATACAACTGTACCTCATTTCCCACCCATGTCCAATCCCTAATTAGACCTTAGTATATATATAGTCCTGTCCTCCAAAGGGAGAACAGGACTACATATAAACTTTGCAAAGGGCTGCACATAAGGAACAAGGACAATCTTGTTCCTTGTGTGCGGCCCTTTGTTTTTCTTTGCCCGTTCTGGTTTTTGGATTTCTTTTTGTACTGATTTCTTTTAAATAAACTGAATTTATTGCAGCAGTGAAGCTCACTTTTTTAGTCATTTTGCCTCCAGGCTCATGCATTTAGGTCCATACCTCTATGCTATACCTTCTGTCAATAAGTAGGGATTGCTTTATCATCTGATTGCCATTTTAACTTCGGAGCTAAGAGTGTGGATTTCATAATTGTCAGTGTCAATTTTTCAGTATTTTAACTGTAGTGCAGCATGAAGTCATGAGATAAGTCACAGTAAAGTTGTTCACAATAGACTGAACTCAGTCTAGCCATTCACGGAGTAATTCCATAATTATTCATTCGCTGTCTATTCTTACTCCATCTTTCCTCCCGTTTTCAGCCTTCTCCTTCTACCCTTTGTTTCTTTTTCTACATTTCTTCTCTGCATACAGTCGTTTCTGTAATACCTTTGTCCATGACCATTTTATTTCATTTTCTTTGCCTTTAGTTTTTCTGTATTTGTTCATGCATCAATGCATTTTACTTTCCACAAACACTTTTTTTCTTTTAAGTGTGATCTATTAACTAGCTGACATCTGTTCAATTGCAAATAACAGATGTGAATATGAAAATACAGCTGTCTCTTTTGATTTTTGAGAAAAATGACATTTATTTATGAATTTTTTATGAAAAAAGCAACACCTTAATATTATTTACTTTGTTAGTCACAAACACACTTTATAAAATGTGTCATTTAAAAACTGTGTTAGCTGCATGTTTTTAAGATAATTATAGGTGCTTTGTGATGAGTTTTATATTGGAAGCTTAGTAATATTTTTTTAAATATTTTAATTGAATCAGTAACTACATGGTGTTTTTCTAAAATGATGAGGTTCATCTTGTTTCAGCTAAATGTTTCAGATTAATCTTAGTTTACAAAATGTGTCCTTTCTAAATTATATGTGTTTTATTTAGAAGTCCACCTGGAAAAGTTGCAGTGTCATAAGAAGAAACCTTTTAAAATATATTACTGCAAAAGAAATTTTCAATAAGTAACACATAGCAACACAAGAGTCCAGCTAGTGAGCAAATAATCCTTTTAAGAAGCACTAAGGATGTGCATTTTCACAAAGATATGATATAAAGACTATTCCCGCCAATTTCATAAAACTAATAAATCTCATTATGTTTCAACAGAATTGGAGTGCTTGCTATGATCTAATGATGTATAAGGATAATCTGAGTGTCAAATGGAATCTTATATAATTTGATAACTGATTTCAGGTAGGGGTGATTTTATTTAAATCAGGCTGAACATTTTGTGACTTATGTTTAGAAAGGCAATGAGAAATAGGATAGTGAAGTTAGCCACTGATACTGCAAAGTTTCATGTTAATAAAATGCAGCATCTAACTTAACATTTGCCATAAAAACTGGCTGTTCTGATCCCAACCCACAAATGAATAGTATCATCTCACAGTTTTATTTGTGAGATTCTGAAGGCACATTCACAACTATTAAAATCCTGAGCCACTGGTTTAAAAAATACCCCTCACCCTCTTGCTCTGGATTCTTTGAGATATTGCAAGGCTTACTTAAATTTTTATGTGAGCTTTCTCTGACCTAAAGAAGCTCTGCTTTTTGCTTTTTTAAATGCATCATTTGACTTGACTATAGCATGGCAACCCATGTGATTTAAACTTAGCAGGATTTGGTGTATACCGTCTCAATGAAGCAGAGGTGATCATCAAGAGAAAAGCTTTACTCTTTGCACATCAGAAAAGTAGATCCTAAAGTCATGCACAAATGGGTGTATCATATGAACAGGCAGTACTTTAACTACAGCTTGTAGCCCACAGTAGCTTCCCTTTTTATTAAAATTTAATTGGATCCTTCACTTGAAACAGATAAAACAAATTCAGCCAGTGCACTAAATAAAATGTTTTTTTAACCCTCCTCTTTGATTGTATTTGTCACAATAACTCAGCAATAGAATCTCTTGATGAAATTGTGGAGGAGAGATTTTTTTTCAAATTTTCCCACAGCAGTGATTCACTCTACAGACCACTCTTGAATTCTCCCCAGGGTAGCAATTTTGTCACATTGTTTTCTGCCTCTCCAACTGTAGTTGGTATTTCAAAAATAAATTTCTTCTTCACCTTTGACCATTTACATTGTTTATCTCATCACATACACTTCTGTGTCTAATACACATCAGTCAAGTCCTGTTATACGCATGTTCATTACAGTCACTTTGCTCTCATAAAACAGGCAATACATTCATACCTTGAAGTCTCTCTGTCAAAAAAATGAAATTGTTTAGCGCAAAAGATCTTTGCCAGCATTGTTTGTAAGAGATAAAGAAAAGTCAGTCTTTTCCAATAATCCTAAAAAACATTATGTGACATTACCTCAGAACTCTACAGAGGGTAGATAATGACAGAACGGCAGCCAGACTAGAAGCTGTCTGTGAAAATCTTTCCCAAAAAATGTTTTACTTTACAAAAGAGCCTTCATTAGGAGATACATCACTGCTCTAGTTTCCAGTTTTTGTTCTAAATTTATAGCCTATCAGTTCTCACATTTTGTTTTCTTTAGATAAATGATGACCGTAAGTTAC
>VUQH01085949.1:0-39312 GCA_015106775.1 Etroplus canarensis | reverse complement strand
CTGTCCAGCACGTCATGGAGAGGCTATGAAGGACTGTCCAAACTTGTCCTGAACTTGGACAGCATCCTCCTCTCTGACACCACTGTCAGACTCCAGCTCCACGCCCACGACGTTACTGACCTCGCAGATCCGTTTGTCGAGTCTGTTGTTGTCTGCCACTCTCTGTCTGCTGCCCCAGCAAACGGAGATCAATCCACAGCTGCCACCTTTTACTGGATCCACACGATTGAGCTCTATAAAGTGTGCGATTGAGGAAAAAGACACAGCGACTCTCTTATATTTATATATATATATATATATATATATATATATATATATATATACATATATATATATACACACTACTCGCAAAAAGTTAAGGATATAGTACTTCTTGCATAACTTGCTCTTCTCTAACAAGGTCCTGAACAGCAAAACTCACAACTGGTGTTTGTTCCACAAATCAACCAATAAATGTTCTGCTTCAGTTAGAATCGACATTTAAACAGTCCTCTTCATCACGCTGTTCACATTTTGCCATCATGAGACCAAGACGACGCCTAACAACTGATCAACAGCACCTCGCCGCTGCGAGGCTTCAAACAGGATGTTCTCAGAGGGAAGTGGCCACTGAGCCTAGAGTGTCACAGAGTGTCATCAGCAGGTTGTAACAGAGAGACTGGAAGAGCCACAGAAGTCCAGCTGTAACTGATGGTCAAGGTCACGTGACAAGATATTGAGACACTGACACTTTTGTTGTGGTATACCCACCACTGTTGTTGGCTTTTGTTTCAATAAATGTTTGAGACCATTGCATGCTTCTACTTAAATGCCCTACTTCCATGATATAATGTCGCTGTAGTTTGAACTTTTTACATTTTCCATAAATTTCACCCAAAAGCCAAATATCCTTAACTTTTTGTGAGTAGTGTATGATCTGGCACCCGTGAGCCACAGCCTCACACAGCACAGAAAGTCAGTATGTCCCTAAATGTTATAAAGAAAGTTCCTTTAGGTGACAAATTAATAGAAAAAGCTCTGGAACACTCACAGAGAAGCCTTCCCATTCAATGACCTGCACGTAAACCGCCACTGAGGCTGCCCAGTCCATCTGATCTGCACCACGGCACCCACAGGGGCAGGATAAGTGGCTCAGACCTGAACTCCTCAGTAACCGAAACACGAGATGTTCTTAAATGTTTGTGGTATTTTCCTGTGTAAAATCGCTTATGCAATCCTATGTCAAAAAGCCTTAACCTGAAGCTGCTGCCATGAAACTCCTGCATGCTAGATACAACATGCCTGACTCCTTCAGCTCTGTCACTGCCTCAGGGAGAGAACTTCACAACAAAATTTGCATATAACAAAAGATCAACTCTTCAGTTTGTGTGTGACACGAGTCATACTTTTACTCTTTATTCAAGTAGCGGTCCAGATGGCGAGAAGATCCAAAGAAACATGCAGTAGCGGCAACATGTCTTGCTTCCATGTTATGACAACAGCAACTTGGATTAATGCTTAAACCCGCCCTGCGTAGGCGTGCTCCAGGTATGAGTTGTTTTTAAGACCTTCATGTAGGGTTAAATATTGCGGGAAATGTGCACACTGTGTCTTGTCAGACCATCTGGGACACACCCGCCCTGGCCTCAGGAATCATAAAAAGGTGGTTTGAGTTCTTTCAGGGAGCAGCTGAAGCACAAATGAGCATGAGGAGGTTTTTCCGAGCGCACCGGGACGAGGACTGCAGTCAGATCCAGTACCTGACGGCCAAGTGCACCCGGCTGGCTCATGACAAAGGTAGGTCATGAAGGTCCAGACTTTGTCCTCAAGCTTAAAGCTGCACGTTGCAGGTTAACAGTTAACTTTTATTTACATGAAAGCTGCTAATTTTTCACAAAGCAAACAAAAGTCCTCCCTTCATAAAGTTTTTGCATTTAACCCACCCTTATTTTTATAAAATGTGTAACAAACAGTGGGGGAGTTGACTTCAGCGGGGCAGCATGATCTTACAGTTGAATCAGCACCTCTAAAAGAGTTTAAATAAAACAGAAGGAATCTTGAAAGCAGTCAGGACATACTCTGCTGCAAGTCCTGCACTGAAAATATTGCTTAGCAGAGGGATATGACTTTTGAAAGTAAAGTGCTGCTACTTAAAAATGCATTGAGCTGCATGTTAATGGTGCAGCTGGCTGAGGTGGAGCTGGCTTTGACTCCACTGTGCACTGTGTGTCTTGTTTGTAAAATTAATGAAAATAGTGAAATAACTGCCCACAGTTACACTTTGACAAAGGGATTACTAATAAATCTAAAAAAAGAAAGTAATTATAATAATAATTAGGAAAAAAATGCCGTTAAATGTTGAACATTTGGGCATGAAAATGTACTGTATTACTTACAAAACACATCAATATCTAAATGCAGTTAGTTTATTTTACAAACCAAGTGAACTAATTACATATTAAATATTTATTTTGGCACTTCCAAGTTTTTGCTTCCTCTTTTAAAACTATAGGAACGTTTTGACCTTCATCTATTTGTATGTAATTCTGTCTCCTATGTTCTGTGCAAGTACTCGAAGCAACACATGACCTAGAGTCAAATTTCCTAAATGCAAAAACATGTTTGCCCTGTAAGCTTTAAATCTGATTTAGCTCACAGTGTTATATTTTGTGAGAACTTCCTGTGTTGTGCATTAAAAAAATTTACTTTTATTTTGAAATGCCTGCAGCTGCCAAATGGAGTAAAAACTTGAGTATACACTCCATAAAACCCATGGTGTAGAAGTACAAAAATCGTATTTGTACCTACAGGAGTAAATGTACTGAGCTACATTTCTTTTCTTTTTTTGATAAAAGCAGGCTTTATTGAAGGATCGGTGTATTAGACTGCATTATTTTTAGCCTGGTGTTCTTAATAAACTGGCTACAAAGTGCATTAAACAGTCACAATATGTAACAACTCAGTTACAATGTTTACTCGTGTAAGGTAAGATATAAGGTGTTCACTGTGGCATTACTTGTGTTTTAATTGCATGAAATTAAAATGTAAAGCTAATGAAAATATTAAAGTTGAACATCATGACTGACTAAATCGTTCGTGTTAAATCAGAGTTAGTACATTTGAGTTTTGAGCTTATATTTGACTGTCGCTGGGTTTGAAGGCATCAGAGCCTTTAGTGAAGTAAAAGTATTAACACAGCAATACAAAGAATGCAACAAAGTACATTTATTCAAGTACTGTACTCAAATCCGAGGTACTTTTGGCTTATGATACACTGTATGGACAAAAGTGCTGGGCCTCTTAATGACAGAATTCAGGTGTTTGATTCAGTTGCGTGGCCAGAGGTGTATAAAATCAAGCACCTGGCCATGCAGTCTACCTTTACAAACATCTGTAAAAGAATGGGTCTTTCTAAAGAATTGACTGAATTCAACTGTGGTACTGTAATAGGATGTCACCATTACTGAAATTTCTTCCATCCTAAATGTCCCATGGTCAACTCTAAGTGGTATTATTGTGAACTGGAAGCATTTAGGAACCGCAGCAACTCAGCCAGTCCTCCTCTGGGATTAACATCAGCACAAAACCTGTGCACCAGGAGCTTCATGGCCTGGGTTTGCAGCTTCATGCAAGCTTTTCATTACTGAGCCATGGAGTGGTGCACAGTGGACTCTGGAGCAGTGAAAATGTGTTCATGGGGTGATGAATCACGCTTCTTTGTCAGTATACCGGACAAGCCTTACATCACCAAACACAACGCCAAATGTCAGATGGAGTGGCGCAAAGCACACCAGCAATTGAGTCTGGAGCAGTGGTAGCATGTTCTGTGGAGAGAAGACAGTCTGATGGGTTTGGCAGATGCTATGAGAACATCACCTGCCTGAGCTCACTGTGCCACGTGTTGAGTTTGGTGGAGGAAGGATAATGCCATGGGGTTGTTTTTTTGGGGGACGGCCTGGGCCCCTTAGTCCCAGTGAAGGGAAACCTTAATGCTTAAGCTTAACAAGACAATTTGGGCAATTCTATGCTTCCAACTTTGTGGAAACAGTTTGGGGAAGGCCCTTTTCTGTTCCAGCATGACTTCGCCCCACTTCTCCATGAAGCTCCATGAAGGCATGGTTGGATGAGTTTGGTGTGGAAGAACTTGACTGGCCCACACAGAGCCCTGACCTCAGTCAGATCCAATATCTTTGGGATGAACTAGAACAGAGATTGCGAGCCCCATCAGTTTCTAACCTCACAAATGTTCTTCTGGAGAAACGGGCACACACAGCAAAATGTTGTAAAAATCCTTTCTAGACACACACACACAAACACACGTAGTTGTGAAACACAAATCAGATTTTATTTTTAAAAACTGATTTATTTTTTTTTTAGTTGTTTTTTCAAAAAGAAATGTTTCACTGATTAGATAAATGAAACCATCAGTATGAAGTGTCTGCAGTAGGTCTATTTTGATGGTTTAATGTTAGCCACACAGCTACACCTAATCTGCACATTTTAAACTAAACTCAGAGGTCTGTTTGCTTTTGCGGCTGCAGCAGTGTTGGACAGGGAGTTCCTGGTGTCCCGAGAGAGGGAGAGGAAGCTGCAGAATGAGCTGGAAGCCGTGACCGTTCGAGTCCTCCAGCAGGAGCAGCTGAACATGGAGCTCAGGGTGAACCAGACGCAACTCATCAGCAGGATCCAGCAGCAGCAGGTGGACTAATTATGATTAAACTGTCAGGCACAGGCAGAAAGAGGTTATCTGCTTTCCTTTAATGCATCAACAATAAATCTAAATGTGCAGTTTCAGTGGTCTGCAAGTTCACGTCTACTAGCTCAAAGCTCACAAACTTGTTCACCTTCATAATTCACAATTTTGATCTTAGTTTGCAGTCCCCCAAATGTAGCCAGTACATGTTCACTGATGCTTTGGGGTTTTCGTTTTCATTCAAAGTGCCTCATCATTGCCGCTTCTGACAGGCTGCTGTCCACTTACTCATTCATAAGTATTTTAGAGTGGATGTAAAATTAAATAAAAAGTAGTAATAGTAACAATTATTACTATAGTGTTCACAGGGAAAGAAAAATCAAATGACAAAGTTTTATCATCTAATCATATTTTGAAAACCACTGAAGGGGCTGAAATTTAAATGTTTGGGTGTTTTATTACAGCAGAATTTAAAACTTCATGTCCCAGCCGACTCTTGTCCTGCCAGCTATACGACCAGCTAGACGACCGGCAGTGAATGAAAACACTGGAAGTGATCAATGTATAGACGACCCGCAGTACACGAAACTTATCTGGGACATCAGTATATTGAGGTCCGGCAGTACTGGGGTTAAGTTAAATGGCTTTTAGGAAAAAAACATTTTTCTTCTTTTTTGAGGTGAAGAAACATTTGATTTTTTTTTTCTTGAACCCTTTTTATGATGATCTGCTCTTTATGGTTGCACCTGTGCGTCATTGTGCTTTACATGTTATTGCTAGCTGTAGAAATCCCCCGGTGTTCTCTGTGTGCTGCTCTTTGTATGTTCACAGGCGTACTTGTCTCCCTGGCCTGGTTCCCTCTTATCTGTGAACATATTGCACATGTATAAAATTCACCTTTGGCTGCTCCCTTGTATTTCCCCAAGGGATAATACAAGGACATGTGTCTCCACCTGGACTTGGACCAGGGATCTTTCCCTTGGAAGGCAAATGTGCTAACCAGAACAATATGGAGACACATTTACAATGTATGTGTAAAAGCTGTAATTAGTGCAGCCTTCACACAGTGATTACCTAACAGGTCTTCATCCAAACTGTACTCCAGTTTGTTGATTTACAGGCACTCTGAAATTTTCACAAGAATAGTAATGTCTTAAGCTAAGTTGGGGCCGGTCAAGAGCTCGGGACGTGGTGTAGGTGCAGCATCGGGTCCCGGTGGGCGATAATACAGCAATATCCTGGTTTTCCAACACGATCAGCGTAACTTCCCGTTTTTAGTTTGGTGAAATACTGAATGGAGGTCTCTGAATGACATCAAAATAAATCCCTCGTGGCTCAAACCTCTCGCTTCTCGTAGCTCATATTTAAGTAACTTGTTTCAAGTGGCCAACTGAGAACTGTTGAAAATCTGCCAGCATGACAGGAATAGTGAATTTAGTCATATTCTTATATATAATATTACTACAGTGGAACTATGCAAGTGACCTTCAGTTTTTCTACTTGTCTTAAAAAAGACTAGAGAAATCTAGAGAGCAAAGATGCCGCTAATCTCCTGGAACTCCTAAAAATAATAGTCCTGTAGCTCATCAACACGTTCAAAGGGGATAGTTTTCCAGTATTTAGAGACGCAGTCACAGCTTTTCAGCAGCACATAGCTCAACATTTGTCCCGTGCCTCATTTGGAGGCTGCACAGCAACAAATTATCAGCTCTTGTGGAAACATCAGTGGTATTTATTAGAGGAGAGCGTGACTCCCTCGCTTTCCCCTCATAGACTTGATACCGTGTCAGGTTTGGGCTTGTCCCAAAGCTTTTCGACCGAAAGGTGTGTTTGACATCACTTATGCAGACCCTGCTGGAGAACAATACATCTCCAGGGAGATTTGAAAAGGTTAAGAAACTGTTGAATAACATGATAATAATATGCTTGCTGGATATGTGCCTTTTATGTATGTTTAGTTGTAATTCATAAGGGAAGCCAGAAAACTAGAAGGTGTGCTCACTTAAAAACAGTACAGCATGAAATAGTAGTGGAGGTGCAATAAAAGCCATAAATTATTGAATGTTTATGTGAAGCCATCTGTAGTATGTTATGTCTTCCCTGCAGGACCTGGTGGACCTGCTGCAGCAGCGCGTAGTCCTGCTAGCGGAGGCGAGCTCTCGGGATGCAGAGCTGCTGCGGCAGGTCAGCACAGAGCTGCTGTGTCTGCAGAGCTCCGAGGTGAAGCTGGAGGGCCTGGTGGACGAGCTCCATGCTGAGGCCCAGCACAGAGCTGCGGTGGCAGAAGATCTCCAGACGGAGCTGCAGACTGAGGCCCAGCGCAGAGCTGTACTCACAGAGAGCCTTCACGCAGAGCTGCGCAGGTAGGCCCACAGCAGCAGTCTTCTCTTCATGACAAGGCTCTGGATCATCAAGTAAAATCTTACTTTTATATTTAGAGTAACAGACACAGGTTAGTTTCTGTCCTCAGGTTTTATTTAATGCGTATTCAGATTGGAAAAACAGTCCATTTATCATCAGGATTGCATTAATTTAACTGAATTAATTAAAGTGGGACAGTTGCGTTCTTGAGTTGTGTTTTTGGGTATCCTCGATATTTTGCACATTTTTGTTTTCCAGAAGACTTTATGTAATAATCTTCTGTTTCTTTGTGTTGGTTTTCTTTGTGCTCATTTTAAATCTCTGTCAGTCTTTTGCATCTCTTTGCAGTTGTTTATCACCTTGTGGTTGTTCTGCGCATTTTAAAGTAGGTGTATTAAGTTTTCAATCGCTCTGTGGCCTTTTTGGAGCTGCTTGCAGTTGATTTGCAAAGATTCATAACCATTTTGCATCTCTCTGTGGTTATTTTTCTGATCTTTATATCTGTTTTGTACCTCTTTGTGGTCATTTCTTGTATTTTTTGTTGTAATCTTGCAGTACTTTATACTTCTTTATTTATTTTCCTGTCTTTGTGGTTGTCCTGGGTCTTTTTTGTAATCCTTTTGTTTAACTTTCCAACAATAACCCTTAACTGTCACTTCAACTGTAACAAGGTCTGACCCTTTTGGGCTTAAAAGACGTCACTATGGGCTGTGTTTTCTTATTTTAAATTCTAAAATATTAACAGAAAAGAACAATGGTGTGGGGGTTAGCAGTCTTGCCTCGCAGCGAGAAGATCCTGGGTTTGGATCCAACAGCTGACTGAGGCCTTTCTGTGGGGAGTTTGCATGTTCTCCCTGTGCCTCTGTGGGTTCCCTCTGGGCACACTGGAAGTGATGTTAGTAAAAATGATGATGCTCAGAGTAGTTTTGGAGAGAATGAATCAAATCAAATCAAGTTTTATTGTCATATGCACAGTAAAGAAACACGTTTCCCTGTGCAATGATATTCTTACTTTGCTTTCCACAGTGAATGTAAAACAATATAAAATCTATGTATAAAAAGTAATATACAATAAGACAATTTAAAAAGGCAGCAAGTGACAGATAAAACAGAAATAAAAACATAAAAATAAACTACGACGCTATGTACATATTTGTGCAAAAAGCAGTGAGTGTGCAATTATGCATGGCAACTGAAAATGCAAACAATCAGGTGTAGGAACATGACGTAGTCCATGATTTTCAGAATCAGAATACTTTATTAATTCTAAACTGTTATTATAAACTCCTGTTAGCTGTTTAGGAGTCTGATGGCAGTGGGAAAGAAGTTTCTTTAGTCTTGAGTTCCTGCATTTCACTCTTCTGTACCTCCAGCCTGAGAGTAAAAGAGTGAACAGTCCGTGCTGGGGGTGGGTGGGGTGTTTGAGCATGGAGGCAGCGCTCCTGTGGACTCTGTGGTAGAAGATACTCTACAGAGAGGACAGTGGAGTCCAGCAGTCTTTACCACTCTCTGCAGACGCTTGCGGTCCACAGCAGCAGTGTCGCCGTACCACACAGTAATGCAACTGGTCAAGAGGCTCGCAACAACGCAGCTGTAGAGGTTGTTGAGGATCTTAGGCCACGTACTCAACTTTATAACATTAAAAACAGTTACCTGTACTTTCTCTGCTGTGCTGAATTGTTGGTGGCTTAATTTAAACACGCACATTCGCCTCACAAGCAAAAGGTCTCTGGTTTGATTCCAGGTGGGGACACATGTCCCCCTTCGCCACGAAGGGTTGCATCAGGAAGGGCATCTAGCATAAAAACTAATGCAGATTAGGCCTCTGTAGGGACCCATTGTGGAGAATACAAGGGAGCAGCCAAAGGTACCTCTGTGGCCCACCCACCTGTTAAAACTGAACAAAACACACAATGAATATTAACCCAGATAAGGCCGCAGACAAAACAAGAAAGAAACTTTAACTTTACTTTCTGGTGATCACCTTGGGCAAACTGAAGCCAAGTGAAACTGTCACCAGTTGCTCTGCACAGAGAAGAAAATCGTCTCTGACTGTTGTCTCAAGGCTGAACAGAAACCCCAAGCTTGGACCTGTGATTTTAAATCAGCAGGAAAGCCCCGCAGGCAGCAGCGTGCCTCGGTCTGCTGACTTTAAATCCCTGTGGAGAGTCGGCTTACTGTCATAATTTGTTATCACATTATGGTTCCAGAAATATAGATGAAAGAAATCTGGACATTTGCAGAGAGCTTAATATTTACCTTAAAAATCTGATTAAGACTGTTTAGCTGATGGCTAAAAATAGACATCTGGATGAATAAACAGATCTGTGAAAAAAGACCACTGAAATAACAGTAACTGCAGTACTGTTTTGCATGAAAATAAAGATGCTGCACAAACAAGGACAAAAGTAAATAATAATTTCTAACACATCTATTGGAAAATGGTATTACCACATTGTTTTGTGGATTTTTTTTTGGAGGTGTCTAAATGCCACCTTATCTAACACTTGGCCGAAAGCTTCATCCATCTGACACTGCACTGGTAAAATTACCCTGGCTACAAGAAAAACTGTAAGGAGTTGACTCAGATGAATAAAATCTTTTTTTATTTGTCATCAACAGTAAGGCGGTGGAGTTGGAGGAGCTGGAAGCAACCAACAGGACCTTGATAGAGGAGCTGAGGGATCTCCGCAGAGTGCATCAGAAGGAGGTGAGGGAGAAAAAGCTCAAGGTTTTTTATATGTTAATTTTTAAAAAAAAAAGTCTGATTCTGAAGTATTCACTGCACAGAGACTTGAAAGGTGTCCCTGAAAAGTTGGCAGCATGCTGTGTCAGGCATAAAATGTATGCAAAGGATGGATGCAGCCACTTTGTTGAGAGGTTCTGTTTTGAACCATCGACTCAAGCTTTTTGGCCATCGCCATTTTAGTGTTTTGAGAGCTGATGTCACTAGTGCTGAGCTGAGAACCTGAGTAAAATGCATACTCCTAATGCAACAACTCAGACACAAGGTAGCCCCGACCTCTAATACATAGCTACCGGCCACTTCATTAGATATACCTTGCAAGTGCTGGGTTGGATCCCCTTTTGCCTTCAGAACTGCCTTAAACTTAGATTCAACAACATGCTGAAAACATTCCTCAGAGATTTTGGTCCATATTGACATGACAGCATCACATAGCTGCTGCAGTTTTGGTGGCTGCACATCCATGATTCAAATCTCCTATTTCACCTCATCCCAGAAACGCTCTGTTGGATTGAGATGTGGTGACTGTGGAGGCCATCTGTGGACAGTGAACTCATCGTCATGTTCAAACCAACAGTTTGGGATGATTTGAGCTTTGTGAGATCCTGCTGGAAGCAGCGATCAGAAAACGGGTACACTGTGGTCATAAAGGGATGGATGTGGTCAGCAAGAATACTCAGCTAGGCTGTGGAGTTGAAATGATGCTCAGGTAGTACTAAGGGGTCCACAGTGTGCTAAGAAAACATCTCCCACACCATGACACAACCTGAACCACTGATATGAGGGAGGATGGATCCATGGTTTCAGTGTTGTTTGTGTCAAGTTCTGAACTTACCATCGGAAAGTCACAGCAGAAATCTCAAACTCATGCCAGGCAATGTTTTTCAGTCTTCTGTTGTCCAGTTTGGGTGAACCTGTGCAAGTCGTAGCCTCTTCTCTGTAAACCCTAGAGATGACTGTGTGGGAAAATCCCAGCAGATCAGCAGTTTGTGAAATAGTCAGATTCGTCTAGCACTAACTATGCTGCTTTCAAAGTTGCTCAAAAAAACCTTTCTTTCCCATTCTGATTCTCAGTTTGAACTTCAGCAGGTTTTCTCGACCACACCTGCGTGCCTAAATGCACTGAGTTGCTGCCATGTAACTGGGCTGATTAGATATTTACATAAATGAGCAACAAGTATACCTAATGAAATGGCCAGTGAGTGTATATCTACATGGGACCAGAACATGAATAAAATAATTTTGTTGTGTGAAATGAGACATTAATAGTTAAGTCCATCAAAATAAACAAAGTCTACGAGGTTTAACCTTGCGAGGAAACACGAGGAGCAGAACACACACTGACTTTCAGAAGCATAAAACTACATCAGCGAAGGAGAAAAACGAGGAAACTGACAACGGATGGGAAGGGAGCACAGGTGGCAACAATCAGGGGCAGGAAGCAAAACTGAACACAATGCATGGAGTACAACCAGTAACAAAGTAAAACAGGAAGTGAGGAACACAGCTGAGAATGCAGACATGACAACTTGACAGAAGGACATAAACACAAGAGGGTGACGCCTGGGAAACTAATAACCAGCTAAACACAGGAAAGGCAGTCAATAAAACTCAAATACAACATGCACGACTGGAGGGCAGGAAAAAGCAAAATATAACAGAAACTCAAAACCCAGACAGCAGAATACAATAACCCATGCTAAACATAAGCAGAACTAGAACTAAGACTCAAGCATAAACGGGGAAGATAAAATAAGAGAGAAAACAAAACTGTATGAAACAAGAAGCAATGTACATCAATAAGCCAGAATAAACCAGACACCTAAGAAACTAAATAAACTCAGTCCCACGGTGACACAAACCCATGGACCGTGACAGTCTATAATGTCCTGACAGCATCAGTATGTTCGTGTTTTCTTAATGTTCCCTGAAAAATACCTCTAAACCTATGTTTCAGTGGGTGGAGTACTCCTTAATTAACTTATTGCTTAATGTGTTTTTAGTCTTTTAATCAACAAATATGCAACAAAATACAACAGTTTCATTTTGAAAAGGAAAAGCAAAAATACAGTTTTGTCGACACCGAATTTATAAAGTGCAGTAATTAAAAGTCCACGCTGGCCTGATCACGTGTTTGTGTATAAAACTGTAGTAAAACAGAGTGCCTTTAATTTAAATCAGCGGCAAACGGTTGGGTCTATATTCTGAATTTAAAGCAAGTTTAAAAGTAGTCAGCTCTGTCTTCAGTCTGAGCTCCTCTGGTAATTTGTTCCACATTTGAGCAGCTTCATCATGTTTAGTTTTGATCAGTAATCCAGAATGAGCCAAACTGAGAGGGCTGCAGGGTTTGTACTGCGTCTGGAGATCTGATACGCATCCTAACCGATGATTAGGATTTATGGAAAAAGCGAAAGTATTTCGAAATGATTCTCTGCTGTGATCTGAGAACCGCAAGATAAATATTGCTGAGGGAATGAACTCATATCAGGCCTCCAAAGCACTGAAGTAAACACTGTTGGTAAAAGAAAACTCTCCATCACAACATAACAAAAAGTGCACAGCACTTTATTTTACTTACAGTATGTTATTATTCCTGCAATAATGAAGGAAGTCAAAAGATTCCAGTGTCCATCTGCAAAAGGATGTAAGATGTATGCAATAATTCCTCTTGCTTTGGGTGCCGGATCATAAGCCCAGATTAGCTCCCACTTGTTGAACTCATTCAGACATGGCAGAAGAAGAGAGACCAGCAAAGCAACAGTTTTAACTAAGTCAACATTTATTTAACAAACCTGAAAATACTTCATCTACATGTGGCTTAAATAAGAGACACACTCAAAAGGAAACCAGTGAAGCTGCTCCATCACCAAGCTGGGCTGCCAAAAAGGCACCATCCTCCCAGGAGAGGGCAGCGAGCCGACGTGGAAGAAGACCTGGGGCACAGGTGAATCGTCCAAGAAGAGCTCCTCCTTTGCTGTGGCGTTGATAGAAAACGTCATGAGAATAAGGAAAGTGTGAAGGAGAATTTGAAAAGACTCAGGAAAAGAGACGCGCAGTGCACAGTGAATGCAACTGCACTACACTAGACTGCTGGATGCTGCTCAATGCTTAACTACAATGTTCAAAAGATGTACTGCGAAATGGGCATCTTATTTTGCCCCATGTGTTCTTGCCATGTTGTTTCATGAAGGCCATATAAACAAGAACCAGCAGTGGAAAATTTTATTTCAATATAAAGGCTGAAATTTTAACAAGGTAATATATACCTGGACATGACATTAAATGGAAAATGCACTGTCCATTAGCACTTGCATGATTATTTCCATCCATCCATCCATCTTCTGCTTATCCGGGTCCAGGTCACAGGGCACCAGTCTAAGGAGAGATACCCAAACCTCCCTCTCCCTGGCCACCTTCTCCAGCTCTTCTGGGAGTACGCCAAGGTGTTCCCAAACCAGCTGAAACATATAATCTCTCCAGTGTGTCCCGGTCTACCCCAGGGCCCCCTTCCAGTTGTGCATGCCTGAAACACATCATCTAGGAATTTCCAGCTTAAGGTGGTGGAGGGCTTTGTGTGCCCCCTTGATCCCAGGAGCTATGTTGTTGAGGGCAGTTTGCCCCTATTAGGGTCTCCCAAGGCAAATTGATCCTGGGCAAAGGGCCAGAAGAAGTGCAATTCATATGACTTCCATGATGACATGGTACCTCACCCCTCGCTGGAGCCATGTCAGGGGTTGGGCCTTAGCCCATGGGGCCCCAGCCGGGCTCAGCTCAAATGAGCTACATGGGCCAGCCTTGCCATGGCAGAAGCTGTGGGAGTTTGGTGCATGGTGAATTGGGTGGTGATTAAAGGCAGAGGCTTTAAAGGTTCCCTCTCCGGTGCCTGAAACTGGCTCTTGGGTCAGGCAGTGTGCCTCCATGAATTTATGAGATAGCATTATCTCCTTTACTATTTCATAAAGGATGATCTAGTGTTTCATCTGCTAAAGGAAGTAATAAAGGAAGCATTAAACTGCCTTTCCTTAGTATTTAGAGAAGCTCACCAGCTCTTATAATGGCTGCAGTTACTTCACACATGACTCAGGTAAAAGTGAGGTACACTCCCAGGCAGGTAAAGTCTGTTCCAAAGTGAAGCAGAAGGAACCAAGGATTAGTACCTGAAAGGAGCAGCAGACAGAACAAGGAGTGCTGATGAGGCTCAGGCTCATCACATTATATGTATATAAGTATATAAGATTTTCCTCAAGGGGCTTTACAGCAAGCGAACATCCTCTATTCTTAGACCCTTTATCTAAAAGAACTCCCCCTAAAATAGCCCATCAGTGGGAAACAATGGGAGACGTGTCAGGAAGAGGCAGCACTCCTTCAGGAATTCTATATTCTTGCTTACAGAGACAAACTCTTTAACCCATCACGCAACACAATCAAGGTGACAAAGAGAAGAACAAGAGACAGTATGACCGATACAAAGACCAGATCTGAACATGACCGAGACAGACAAGAAGTCGCTTTACAAACTGCAAGTGTGCAGTGCAGCACCTGTAACTGAGTATTCTTACAGTGTGCTACTTTGACCTAAGGCACACATGGGCAAAAATACCAGCGCTGAAACTGTCTCGCAGCCCATTTCCATTCAGTTCAGAGTCTGAACTGCTGTTCGGCTCAAATCCAGCAGATGGCACTCGACTTCAACTTTTCACTTCTAGTGCCAAAGCGTGCCTTATTAATCCTGGCTGATGAATAAACAGCATATGTGCAGCATATTTGGCACCGTGGCAGTGCAGCATGACTGATGGACCTGCAGAGAGAGATGACTCTTTCTCACTGAGTTTTGAGAACCATAGTTCACCATAGCAAGCATTTGGTTTTAACATTGTTTTATGTTGAAGTTGACCAAAAGGACACAGAAAAATTAGAAAGTGATTCATTTATGGAATAAGGACCTGGATTTATTGTGTCTGTTATATTGACCAAAGTTGAAAATAATTCATCACTGTCTATGTCATGTTTTAGTTCGTGTCTCTAGGACTGTGTGGCTCTCAGAGAAAAAAATACCCACCCCTGACTTAAAGGCTTGAAGGATAATAAGGAGCTGAAGACAAATAAGCAGCTTGGTGATTGCAGCACCACTTTTGTCCAGCAGATGTCAGAATCAGACACTTAGTTAAACAGCGCTTTGGCCTTTTCTGGTCGAACACAAATAGAGTCGATGAGTGACAGAGTTTTAATGGGTTTGCAATGAATGTGGATTATTTCTCTCTGTCAAGCTTGCAGCCAGCTCCTCCAATCAGAAGTAATGGATTAACACTGTTTCTGTGGTCTCAGGCTAGTTCAGGTCAATGTGGCAGAGTGCCAGCTGTGAATAATGATCTGCTGCTGGATTCCGAAAACCTCAAGGTTCAAATTTATGTTCTATGTCCAGATTTTAAAAACTGCAACCACCCAAGAGAGCACACTAATTCAGATGTTGCTGGCGTTAGCTCTGTATCGGTGTGTGTTGAGTCCGGGCATTAGTGAAACATTCCTCGTTTATTTACACTCGGCTTCAAAGACTCACTCCCTTATTGGCGTCTGGTTCATTCAGTCCATCAAACAGCAAACAATCCAGGTCTACAATTATCTTTCCTTTGAGACGTCTTCACAAGGCCAAGAGTACAGAACAGAGCACAGAGTCAGTGAGAAACTCAGCGAGAACAATTATTTGCAGGGGATAAAGCCTGTGAATTATTGTGAAGGGCCTGGGAGCAGACGATTAAATCTGACTCCGCTGAAGCAGCTCATCTTTCCAGATGACAGGTCTTTTTCTAATCTAGTATTTACACACCCCATCATAATTTCCTGATTTTGTTGTCTTGATCACGTCCTGGTTTTAGGGGAAAAATCATTTTCCCTTCTGTTTTTTAAGGTGAGAGAGCTGCAGCGGGAGAATGAGGGAAGTCTTAAGAAACTGCAGGAGACAGCAGAGCAGTTCGAGTGGCTTTGTCAGCAACAGCGTTACTGGATGTCTTGTGTGAAGAGGTAGGTTGGGGTATTTTTTTTTTCTATTATCTGCTGTGTGTACAAAAAATATCTCTGGATCAGAATTCCAAACTCTTTATCGACTACACAAATACTCAAAGCTGAGTTAAAAAGTAACACAGGGCATTTTCATATGTGACAAACCAATCAGAGAAGATAATATGCAAAGAGTTTGCCAGTGTTAATGCATGCCAGACTACCTTGAACTACTTGATAGTTTAAACAAGGAGTTAAAAGTGCTTTTTGTAAAAACCTTCTGCAAAATGTAATGAAACTTTTCAACACAAGATGGCAGTGTTTTAATTGAAAGTTATAGTGTACTTGCCTGCCCCAACTAGCACTACATTTTTGCATGTGCATTTTAAAATGCTTTAGTGTTGCTATCTTAAAAGATGACTCTTAACAAATCTGATGTTTCTGTCCTTGTTTTAAAAAACTGCATTCTTGATACTAGAATAAATGCAGTTAGGTCCATAAGTTTTGAGACAGTGACATTATTCTTTTTTGTAATTTTGTCTCTGTAAACCACTACAGTGGAATTTTAAATCAAACAGTTAAAATAAGATTGAAGCTCAGACTTTCAGCTTTAATTCAAGGGGTTTAACAAAAGAATTGCACTGACTGTTTAGGAATTCCAGCCATTTTTATTCATAGCCCCCTATTTTCAGAGGCTCACAAGTGATTGGACGAACTAACATGGAAAAGATTGTTTTGAATACATGATTGAAAATCCTCTGCTGTCAACGGCTCCTTGAAGTTTAGAACCCACGGACATCACCAAATGCTGTTTCCTTCCTTGAGATGCTCTGCCAGGTCTTTATTGAAGCCACCCTCTGATGCTGCTTGTTTGTGGGTCTCTGCCTTTAGTTTTGCCTTCATGTAACTGAAAAGCTGCTCTGTTGGGTTGAGATCAGGTGACTGACTTGTTCATGGAAGAATATCCCATTTCTTTGCCTTAAGAAACTCTTGGGCTGCTTTTGCAGTATGCTTTGGCTCATTATCAGTTTGCACTGTGAAGCTCGGTCCAGTTAGTGTTGCTATATTTGGCTGAATCTGAGCAGAGAGTTACTGCTGTCATGTTTTGGATCATGAGCTGTTCCTTTTCTTATGATCATCAGTAAACACTCGTGACACGGTTCCATTGGCAGCCATACATGCCCGTGCCATAACATTGCCTCCACTGTGCTTGACAGATGATGTGGCATGCTTCAGATCATGACCTGTTCCTTTCCTTCTCCATATGTTTCTCTTCCCATCATTCTGGTACAAGTTCATCTTGGTTTCATCCGTCCAAAGAAGTTTTTTTTTTTTTAACCTTTGAACTAATGTGTGCATCTCTTGACTGTAGATGATATATCTACCACCTCAAAAGTGGTCTTGATTTGGCTAGATGTTATGAAGAGTTTTTCTTCATAACTATGGAAAGAATTCTGAGATCATCCACTTTTGTTGTTTTCTACTGTCTTCCAGGCCTTTTGGTGTTGCTGAGCTGACCAGTGCATTCCTACTTTTTAAGAAGCTTCTGGATTGTTGTTTGGCCTCTCCTAAATTTTTTTTTGCTCGCTCTCTGATAGGTTTATTTTATTTTTTCAGCTAATAAAGACCAAAATTTACAAAATAAACTCCATATGTTATTTAGTGTGACCTTAAACTAGTGACTGAGCCCATAAAGTCTTCAGGAGAGTGTTTACTGAGGTCACAGGGCGAAGGAGACAAAGTCTGTTTTCCTATGGACTTCTATATGAGTGGAAGTCTTTTGACAGGCAAAGAGTGTGCCCTCTGCTGGCCATTAGAAAAACGTTAAGGCAGTTCCAGAGCTGGACGCTAACCCCATCTTTAAATATACATACATTTAGGTCCATAGGTTTTGGGACAGTGACATACATTTTTTGCCACTTTGCCTCTATATACCACCACAGTGGATTTTAAATGTGCAGACTTTCAGCTGTAATTCAACGGATTTGACAAAAGAATTATATTAACTGATAGGTTAGGTTAGGTTTGTTGGAATTATTTTGGTTTTATAGCCTAATAATGGCCTCCTTCACTTGTAACGACATCTTTTTGGACCTCATTTTAAGACCTTCAGTGAACAGTTACCAAATGCATGTTCAACACTTGGAGTCGACTCCAGGTTTTTTATCTGACGTAGTTGGCTATGGAATAACAAGGGAACAGGCCTCACCAGGTCATAAAACTACTTGTCAGCTAAAAGGGGGGGGGCTATGTTTAATAATGACTGTAAGTCATAAACAGTTAATGCAGTTCTTTTATCAAATCCATTGAATTAAAGCTGCAAGTCTGCACTATGATCACATTTTGATTGCTTGATTTAAAATCCACTGTAATAGTGTACAGAGTCAAAATGGCAAAAAATGTGTCATTGTCACAAAAGTTATGGACTTAACCATCTGCTGTGTGTGTGTGATAGTAACATTAATTCTTCACAAATGTCGAGCTAACACATGCTTGAATGATTGTGTAATGTGTCATGTTGGATGATTCTCGCTGCAAGAGAGCACAGCCCAGCCCCATTTTTACCTCAGTTTATATCTTTGCGACACAATATGCAGACATCACATCACAACCGTTGTTTCTTTACATTCTGTTGATAGGGCTGGTAATTCAGAAGGTCTTAGAATCCTTTTCCTATTTTCAAACAGTTCCTTCAATCTTGTTTTGGTGGCAGAGCTCGTGACATGTCTCCTGACATGACATCTCCCAAGTTCCACCTGGGTTTCTGAATCAAAGAACATGGCAATCTGCCAGAATATGGAAACACTTAAAAAACCTTTCTCATCCACTTAAAAAAAAAAAAATCATACTGAAGCATCTTCAGTGATTCTTGAAGTCAGTTATGTGTGTTTAAATATCATTGGTTCCCTCTGTGGCCCAAATGTTTCCTGTTAGTGTCAGTGTCCCAGCCTTAGGCCCCAGAATTCCTCACACTAAACCCCCCAAATCAGAAGATAAATACAGATTTCTTGTTCAGGCTAACTTTGGTTTTATTGACAAAATTCCAGTACAGACTTTGCCAGGGACAAGATAATAAACTCCTGAACTTATTTTTGTTCCTGGTGTTTACATCAGATGAATTATGACTAAGAGGGAGTTTTTACAGTCATGGGATAAGAAAGGACACCCTCCTTCAGTTCTATGGATTTACATGTCAGGAAATAATAAAAAAAAAAAATCATCTGGTCCTTACTGGGTTCTAAAATTATTTAAATGCAACTTTAGAAGATCAACAACAAATGACTTATTCCACCAACTCATTATGTAGTAAAGTAATTTTCCCCCCAGGGATTAATAAAGTATTCTGATTCTGATGTGTGAAAAACAAAGTAAAGCCCATGATTCTATAGCTTGTTGAACCATCTTCAGCAGCAAGAACTTGAAGTGATGGTTATCTGTATGGCTTTCTCAGTTTCTCACATTGTTGTGGAGGAATTTTGGTTCACTCTTCTTCATGACATGACTTCAGTTCATTGACATTTGCAGCCGTTTGCTTATGCAAAGCTCTCTTAGGGTCCCACCACAGCATTACAATTGGGTTGAGGTCTGGACGCTGACTTTGATTCTTTTCTTTTTCAGTAATTCTGCTGTGATTGGCCATTGTTCTGTTGCGTGACCCAGTTTCAGACAAGCTGGATCTGTCAAACACATCACCTCATATCTGACTCTAGAATACTTTGGTACACAGAGGAGTTCAAGGTCAGTTCAAATACTACAAGGTGCCCAAGTCCTGTGGCTGTAAACCAAGCTCAAATCATCACCCCTCCACCACCGTGCTTGGGAGTTGGCATGAGGTGTTTGTGCTGATATACTATGTTTAATTTTCACCAAACGTGGAGTTGTACATTATGGTCAAACAGCTACTAAACATCTGGTCTGGTCTGTTCAAAAAACATTGTTCCAGAAGTCTTGGAGAGCTTTCTGCTCGCAACCCTTCCAAACAAACCATACTTCTTAATTCTTTAACATTTAGCATCTTAACTTTGGCTTGTAGAGTCTGAGTCTGTAGTTTTTTGGGACTTTTTTACAATTTACATAGTGGTATTGTGCTAACACACACCTGAACGCTCCAGACCAGCAAAATGACAGAACCTCTGCTTTTATGGAGGTGGTCACACTTGATGACGATGAATGCATTTGATCAGCAGCGCCTGGCTGCTACTTACCCTCTTTAATTCCTATGGGATCAGTAAGGGTGTACTTAAGTTTGCACACACTGCTTCTGCATTGTGGCCTTTATTTAACAAAAAATTAACAAAAATTATCTGCTAAGAACCAGATGATGTTCATTATGTCCCGATATGCAAAACCTTAGAACTGAAAGAGTGCACTTTCTTTTTTACATGAATGTAAGTCTCTCACTTCAAACTGACAAAGCATGAACCCCAATAGAGAATTTGCAGTATTCTCTCATGCAGTCACTGCAGGTGCTGCACAAAATGTATCTTCTTCTTGCTCATAAATGGCATTAACCTCTGCCATGAACTCAGATGCCATGTGCACATTACCTTACATTCAGTGGCAAACTCTTATTCTACATTTCTACACGTGGACAGGAAGGGCCTGAAATCAACCCTACAATGTATGCTCCCCCACCCTTCATGTTGCTGCTTCCTTTATAGATTAATTAGCCGTATTTAGAAACTCACGAGATTTTGCATGCTGTGCTGGAGGACTTGCTGAGTTATCGGTTTTCTGCAGGTTCAAAGACTGCCTCATGGAGGAGAGAGAAGCTCTGCTGCGACAGGTCAGCATGCTGGAAAAGAAATCTGAGAAACTCAAGAAGAGCTCGCATGGTGGCAGTCACACCCAGAGCCTCGTCTGCCCCCTACAGGACACAGAGAGCTGTGACAGGTAAAGAAGTATGAACAGTTTTCAGCAGGAAATAGTAGATTACTATATCATGCACATTTTCCACCTTTGCTCACCTTGTAATACTTTAAACTTCTTTTCTTTTAAAGCAGTATAATATCTTGGGAGGCAGCCACAGTGACTGATCTGGCGTCTCAGGTGGAGAAGTCAAACGTGCTGTACGAGGAACTCTTTGACCAGGTATCATTTTCCTCCTGAAATGTTTCCTTATTGACATTTGCTGCAGTTCCCCAAAGAAGGAATCTTCTCACGTCGGCTCAAAGGTTACTCAAAATGTCTCCACGCCTGTTCAGTTTTTGAAATCTTTGACGACACGTGGAAACCTCGGAGGTGAAATATTAGAGCTTCATTAGAGCGCCAATATTCATTCGAGCGTGGCTGCCAATCCCCAGAGGAGCTGCCGTACTGTCAGTTCTTCCAGAAATTACAAGTGTGTCTTGGATAAATGTGTCCAGCATGTCTGCTGTAGACTGTTTAATGGAGAGACTTTCAGGGACCTGTAAGGGTTACTTAAGGGTGTGTTACTTCTAAATGGAAGTTATATTCAATAATATAATATAATATTTTGCTTGATAACAAGAAAAGAAGAAGATATTCCCTCTTCTATCCTACCTGGTCTGTCCGTCCACAAATTGAACATTTGTGGCAGCTTTAAGCTTTGTAAAGGAAAACGCAAAGTGCTGTCCTGTTGGCTCTTTTTGTATGTCGCTACAGCCCTTAGATGAACCTTTATTTTAAGAAATCTGGTGGTGACCTCAAGACTGAAATAAAAGATATCCAAAAGAACAGAGCTAATATTCATCTGGGCGTGACTGCCAGTCCCTGCAGAAATTGTCAAACATCCAGAAGACTCACAGATCATTGATATTTAGTCTGATACTGCAGTTTTGTCACTATTATTATTTTTTAATAGTTTAATAGTCTTTATGCAATGAGTGAGTAACTCATGTGAGTAAGTTCCTCACATAACCAAGAGTGCATACTTGGTGTTCTAGTGTCTGTTTCAAGAAGAAACCCTTGTGGGCTGTTTGCCTCTTTGGCTTTGTTAGGACTACATAAAGAGATGGGCCCGAGCTCAAGATGATCACAAAGTGCCTTGTCATTTGAGGCTAATACATCAATACACAGCAATAGCTGCATATTATTTTTTAAAGTTTAGAAACTATACAGAACAAATGAAACTCAGAATCAGAATCGGAATACTTTATTAATCCCTGGGGGAGAAGCCTAACAGAGCACTGGCAGAAGAAAGTGCATTATTACATGGGTACACAGGTTGCCTTGACATATTGTTTCTAACTTTCTCTATGTGTAGCACGTTTTCTAAATCCCCCAGCCAGATATCAATTGTTGGGGGCGTCTGAGATTTCCAGAACTGCAGCAGAATTTTTCTTGCTAACAGTGTGGAGAGGAAAATAGCCTGAGCCTAATAAAGATCATTCACACCATGTGATTCACCCGCTCCTAATAGTGGTGTAAAAAGGGAGCTTCCTGCTGAAAAGGGAAGAAATCAAACAGGTGACTCCAGAAAGTCTGTAATACATGACACCGAAAGAACCGAGGAGGTAGGGTCCCTTGCTGTGTGAAACATTTCACACACGTGAGTGGAGTACCTTTGAGTATTTTATGAAACCTAGTGGAAGAGAAGTGCAGTCTATGGAGGACTTTGAATTGTATCAGTGTGCTGCACATTTATAGAGATGCTGTGGATATTTTTCCAAGCATTTTTCCCCACACTTCGTCAGTAATCTCAGTGCCCAATTCCTCTCCTACCCTGACTGAGCCTGAAGAGTTCAAGTTTGCAGGATGTTGTAAAATCAAGAGATGGCTCCTTTGGTAAATGGCTTAGTATTCAAAAGACTATCCAAAGCTGTAGGGTTTCTGCTCTCACAGTGGGACGTGAGTCCTTGGTTAAAGGCTTAAATGTCTGCTGTAATTTCTGAAAAGCGGCAAGACAGTGATCGATAGAAGTGTCTCTTAGATAACTGATACCATTTTCTCTCTAGAATTTGAAGATAGGGTACTCCAGACCTGATCTGAACACATGACAGAAACATATCGGGGTATTGATTTATGTTTTAGGGGCCTTCAATATAGGGAGCACCTGGGACCAGACTTCTAAGGAATTTTGAATTATTGGATGTTCCTCTGTAAGACTTTTTATACCCTTACTGGGCTGTTCAGGAGTGCTGGAAGACGTCTGCCCACAATAAAAGCACTCAATCTCTAACCATCCAGGCATTTCCTCCAGGTTAGCACCAGGAAAGCAACTACACTAGAAATCAAACACATCAGATAGTATACTCTGGGGAAGACCAAATCCATCTTCTCTGCTACATTTACTTAAATGCTTCCCAGAGAATCTAGGCACCTTGCCTGACCAAATGAAAGCTTATAAAGAAATTTTGGACAATTCTGTGCTTCCAACTTTGTGGGGACAGTTTGGGGAAGGCCCTATCCTGTTTCAGCATAACGATGCCTCAGTGCACAAAGCAAGGTCCAAAAGGATATATTTGGATGAGTTTGGTATGGCAGAACTTGACTGGCTTGCACAGACCTCTGATCTCAACCATACCCAACACCTTTGGGATGAACTAGAATGGAGATTGCAAACTAGGCCCATTCATTCAACATCGGTGTCTGACCTCACACATGCTCTTCTGGACGAATGGGCAAAAATTCCCACAGACACACTCCAAAATCTTGTAGAAAGCCTTCCCAGAAGAGTGGAAGCTGCAAAGGAGGGACCAACTCCAAAATAATGCCCATGGGTTTAGAATGGAATGTCATAAATGATCCTTTAGGTATATTGTAACTGTGCATTTGAACCTAAACCATGGTTTCTTCTGTTGTTCTCCAAGCAGGTTTATTGCCTAAACTGTACAAAAAGACCATGAAAACTAGAAATGGTTGCAAATGTGACTTGAACCCCTGGGTTCTGGGGGAAAGTTAGGTGTATTGCCAACTAAGGTTACCTTTTCTGTTTAAACTGAAAACATGTCTATGTGGAACGTAGATGAGTGGTTTCAGATAGTAGAAAAAAAATGACCAATACGATAAATTACTAAACATAAACCTGAGCAACCAACTCGCACTGTGCATCCTCAGAACACCTGAAATACTGGGCTGTTTCCATTGGTCTTGGAATTCATGAACAGTGCTGTCATTTCTCCGGTTTTGGACTGAATTCTTTTTCCTTTTTTCCTCCAGTGTCATCTCTATCTCCACATTCATCTTTTCAGTGTTTTGAAATCTTTGGATCGAAAACAAGCGCAGTCTCGTGTTGAAACACTAGAAATCCAAAGCATATTCATCTGGTCACAGCTGCCAGTCCTCTGTGGGCTCATTGTGGTACCAAGCAGAGTTTTCCAGAAGACTGAACATTCATGTGCACTAAAGTCTCATTGGCGTTTTTGTCTGTCTGCTGTGCATATTAAATAAGGCCACACAGGTCCATACAATGTTCAGCTGGATCGCGTGCAAAGAGAACTTCAAATGTTTGGTTACCATTGCACCCAAACATTATAGGCTAAAAAAAGTTTAAAAGCTTTCCAAGGAGGATTGTTGCTTCCAGTTATGACTGAAGATACTTTTGAGGTGTTTGGAGGATCCAATAATAAAATTTAAAAAAAATTAATTTAAGTTCAGTGATCACAAATAAGCAAAAGATTAGGTAGAAAAACCAGTATAATAGGTTATATAAAATTTCCCTGTGATAAATAAGGTATCTATCTATCTATCTATCTATCTATCTATCTATCTATCTATCTATCTGCATTAAATTTAACATTTTTAGCTGCTGCCATGTAGGATTTTCCATTCTTGTTTATCCCAAAGGTGTTGGATGTGGTTAAGGTCAGGGCTCTGAGCAGGCCAGTCAAGTTCTTCCACACCAAACTCATCTAACCATTCCTTCATGGACCTTGCTTTTTGTACTGGGGTACAGTCGTGCTGGAACAGAAAAGAGCCTACCCCAGACTGGTCCCACAAATTTGGAAGCACAGAAATGTCCAAAATGTCTTGGTAAGCTGAAGCATTAACATTTCGCTTCACTGGAACTAAGGGGCCCAGGCCAGCCCCAGAAAAACAACTCCGTAGCATTATCCCTCCTCCACCAAACTTTATAGCTGGAATAGCGAACTCAGGCAGGTAATGTTTTCCTCGCGTTCACCAAACCCTGACTTGTCCATCTGACTGCCACATAGAGAAGTGTGATTAGTTACACTCCAGAACACATTTCCACTACTCCAGAGTCCAGTGGTGGTGCTGCGCTTTACACCACTCCATCTGACATTTGGTGTTGCACTCTGTGATGTAAGGCTTGCATGCAGCTGCTCGGCCATTTAAACACACGCCACAAAGCTTCTAGTGCATTTTTTGTGCTGATGTTAATGCCAGAGGAGGTTGCTACTGAGTCAGCGGAGCATTGGCGACTTAAGCACACTATGCACCGCAGCACTCGGCAACCTTGCTCTGTGCCTTTATGCGGTCTAACACTTGGTGGCTGAGTTGCTGTGGTTCCTAAATGCTTCCACGTTGCGATAACACCACTTACAATTAAGTGGAATGTTTAGGAGAAATTTCACCAAGTGACTTGCCGCAATGATGATATCCTATTACGACCCATTCTTTCACAAATGTTTGTAAAGACTTAATGGCTAGCTGCTTGATTTTATACACCTGTGGCAATGGGACTGAATCAAACACATGAACTGAGTGAGTAAGGGGTGTGGCCCAATACTTTTGTCCATATAGCCTATCAGTATCTTCTTCTTCTTCTTCTTCTTCTTCTTTCGGCTGCTCCCATTAGGAGTCGCCACAGCAGATCATTGTTATGAATCTGCATATTTGATTTGGCAAAGTTTTTACACCGGATGCCCTTCCTGACGCAACCCTCCCCATTTACCCGGGCTTGGGACTGGCACTAGGAGCACACTGGCTTGTGGGCCCCTGTGGCTGGGTTATATACAGTAGCGTATCGGTATACTACTGATATAAATACCCCCTGCTGGATATATCGTGTTTCCTTTTCCTGCTGCTGTGAGGGTCTGAAATTTTCTGAAATGTCCTTGATACAAATACATCTCAACTAAAGGAACCTCATCTGAGAGGATCCGTATATCTAACATGCTGTGGAAAGTATAACATTTTGGGAAATAAGCTTATTGGAATTCATTTCAGAGGTTAGATGTTTGTCTGGTAAATGTAAAGCTGGAGCAAGTAGCCAGTTAGCATAGCTCAGAATACAGAATGGAATAAGGAATAATGGAACAAGCCTAGCTGTGTGCAAAGGGACTACGCCACTAGTCACCATCCATCATTCTTACCTGTGACCATCAGACTTTACAGCTCCTCCCCTTGATATCTGGACTATTTCCTATTGTCATGCTGTATATATACTGTAAATAGGTTACTGTAATAGTTTTTTAACTTTGGACCACCTATGCTACACGCTGGACTCTCTTGCATTTAGGGTTTATATATTTTTATTTTCTTTTTATCTGTATTTTCCATTATTCATATGTGTATTTCTATATCTTTAACAGAGTGTTGCTAATGTAAGCAGTTCCCCCCTGTGATTAATAGAGCAGGTACGTGACCTGCACAGTGTGTGCTTCCGCTCTCATCTTGTTGCTAACGTGGGTACAACAACAGCATAGCAACGCTACTTCAATGCATTGCACAGTACGGTGTTTTCTGTTGAAATTAAATATAATGTCGCGCTATTGTGCAGCGTTTGGCAGCAACAGCCACAGTTACACAAAGTGTCCTTTCATCGGTTTCCGGCTCAAACAGAGAGGAGGACTGCCTGGATCTGAGCAGTGAAGCGTCAGAACCCAGACGGATCTTCCTAGACCCCTATGGAAAGTGCAGCGCAGCTCCTTTGTGTATCGTAATATTAAGCATTCACTTTGCGACTCCGTGCACTCATTGTTCACATTTCTGGACTGTCAGTGGCATCTTTTCAGTATGGCTGCATCATAAATCATTTGATTACTTGTGTTTAAAGGAAGTTAGCTCCATTTCCATAATGAAATATTGTCAATTACAGACTTTGAAAGGAAAAACTATATACTTTTAAGGCCCAGAAACTTGTTTACTGTAAGAAAACTTAATAATTGTAAAGTTTATTTATAGCTGAAACAAACTATATTGGATATATTTGGTATTTAATGAACTTTTTATGTTGGGCAGTAATCATAACCAAATTTAGAGCAGATAATTTGGTTCAAGGGCAGCTCAAATTCAGAAATGTTTATTGTGTAGTAAGTTGTGTTAAAGTGTAAATGTGTAAATGTTGGCCAGGCTATATTGATCAGATGAGGTCACATCCTGCTCAACAGTTACTGTTGTTGTACCCGTTGCAAATTATTCAAAATGGCGGACGTGAGTTGTCACGTACCTCCTCTATAAAGTATTCTGATTATTTCTTTAACAACAAATATGTAATCACTAAGATGCATCCAGTCAACCAACAGGTCCTCCCCCTGGGAACTTCATTTTTCCAGTCTTTATGCTAAGCTAGCTGCCATTTTTCTCTTGTTTCTAACTATTAGTTTGAAGGGCAGCGTGCAGATAGTAGCTGCCTTGGAGTTATTAGAAAAGGTCCTTTACTAGTGACCAGTCTGATCTTTGGATAAAAGAAGAGTGCATATCTTAGGAGTGAAACAGACATTCAAAACACAGCAATACTCATCGGAGGCTGGCTGCCAGTCCCCCGTGGACCTGTAGGGCAGCCAGAACATTCACATAACCGATACTTCATGGGCACCAGAGTCTAATCAGTGTTTTATTTATTTTTTTTTCTGTCTGTCTGCTGCATGCTTTAAAAAGTCAGAGGGCTGCAAAGCCATTTTGCAATCAAACTGGAACCCCACGACGTCGCACAAAGAACTCCTCCAGGAAGCGCTCACAAATCCTGACAGGACCTCAAACACTTAATCCTCCTGCAGGATTTTTATAGTGAAAGGTGTCTGCCTGGCTGCTTTGAGGATTTTTGAAAGCCCCCACATCTTCAGAATGACAAGTTCAGTGTTTTAAAAACTGAGCGTAAGAGGAAGCCTGACAGACAGAACATAAGGCTAAAAATCGTGTGCGGACGGCTGCCAGATCCTTCAGAGGTGGCTGATATTTTCTGGGCTCTGTATTCATATCAGACCTTTTCAATGGCTGTCTGTCTGTCTGTCTGTCTGTCTGTCTGTCGGCTGCACATGGCTTCCTCCCAAGCCCTGCGGGTCCCTTTCCAAAGAAGCAGAGAGATGACTAATAATGACTGGAGGGAGGTGATTGCCAATAGCCTCTGTGCTTCATTCCCCTCACCTCTCACAGGCTCTGCAGTGCATTTCGTGGGATAATTATTCTGATTGAGTGCAGATGATGCAGTGTGGGGTTTTTTTCAGTCCCTGCAGAGCTCAGAGAGGGAAGAAATGTAGCTGGAGGAGCAGGGAGCTCCGGAGTCATAGAGGAAACAGCCATGAAAAAAACACATTACCAGCTCTGACATGATTTATATAAACGGGGAGTCACATTTGGTAGACATAAGAATTGTTCTTAGATGACACAGAGAAGAACATGAAAGCTTACTCTTCATTGGGCAGACATTACTGGAGGACTTAGAATTGTCTCTCAGTTAGAGAAGTGTTGCTGATATGCAGGTAAAAATATCTTAAATTCTTGGCTAAATATGAATTTGGATCTTCTTCTGGTGTTTAGGTTGTGTGAAAGTCTTAAACAAGCCCTCATTTCTTTATATTTTATTTAAAGTGGTCAGATCAGATCCGGATGAACTTGAGAAACAATCCGATGTGCCGAAGAGGTCTGATTTTCTCCCACGATTACTGTACATTACTCTTAATGCACTAAAAGCTGGAAAAGGAGATAAAATCTGGGGCGGGGGGGAATTCAGGTTTACTTGTGGATCAGTCAACTTTATTGTCGTTCTTCTGTATACAGAGTGTACAGCCGAGTCCAACACACACAACCACACACATACAAGACTAACGGGCAAACAAACAGACAGGTAGCAGCCCAGTTCACAATAAAATAGTAGAACATTACATTGCAGTGGCCAGATGACTGTAAAGTGTAGTAAAGTGCAAAATCCTGTCAGGATTTTGACAGTGCATAGTGACTGTGTTATTCAAATATCCACTGTACAATGTGGAACAGGTGATCGTGGGAATGAGGTTTTGGGGGATGCCAGGAAGGTTATGGTCCTGATAGCTTGTGGGAAGAAGCCTTTGCAGAGCTTGACAGTTTGGGTCCTAATACTGTGGTATGAGGCAGAAGGAAAATCAGGCTGTGTGAGGGGTGGATAGGGTCCTTCAAAATAGCAGAGGCTCTGCGAGTGCAGCGTGTCTGGAAGATGTGATGGATAGGGGGGAGCGAGACCCCTGCGATCCTCTCAGCTGACCTTAATATGCCCTGCAGAACTTGCACTCCCGTGCTTTATAGTTCCTCTTAATGTCTCTATAAAAGGTGGTGAGGATGGGTGACCGGAGTCCAGCGCTCTTTATTCTCTGCAGGCGTTTGTTGTGCCTTTGTGTTGACAGACCAGGCGAAGTTGTCAGAAATGTGGACACCAAGGAACCTGGTGCTTCTGATTCTCAGCACGTCAGAGCCACTGATGACCAGGGGAGGGTCGACAGCCTGCCTTTTCCAGAAGTCAACCTTAAGAGACAGATTGTTGGTGTGGTAGTAGCTTATCAGTTGCTCTTCCTCCTCTCTCCCCTACTCCTCCGGGGGTATACACCCACCATGTTTGGTATAGCTAGTCGAAATCTGTGATGAGTTATTGCAATAACATCTCACCGCTGGGAAATTGGGCCAAGATGGTGGCACGACGGTAGCACGCGGCCACTCCGGAACCACGGAACCAAGGTGGTGCTTATATCCCTGTAATTGTCTCTTTTTTGACCCGGTATTCGGGTCTTCGGGTGTGTGGACGCCGGGATGTTGGTGTTCGTGTTCGAAAGTCGGAGGTCCGAGGACGACCAGATGCCGTCGTAGCTCTGTAGCTCCGTCCACAAACGGTGCTAACTGGCGATCCGGCGGCGTTGTTTTTCATGACCTGCCGGGCAGCGTCCGGGAAACCAAAGTTTTTGGGTTTCTGGGGGAGTATCATTGCAGGGCTGATGCTGCGGCTGGGCGGTTTCTGGAGGCTCCGATCTCGGCTTGCTGTGTGGACCGGGCCTTCAGTCCTCGGTTTCGCCTGATGCCGGTGGCCGGGGAAGACCAAATCGCGGGCGGGGTGTTGTGCTGGGCCGGAGGCGGGCCCTGGCCGGCCGGCATTACCCTTGTATGGGGCACCAGGTCCTGGGGGAACACTATATTGTTTCACTTTGTATTTATATGCATTTGAAATGACAATAAATTAATCTAATCCAGTCAAGCCTCTATGGCAGATGCAGTGGCGGTACAACCAGGTGAAAACCATAACCATACAAACTTTCATTTTGGAGTTATAATTATGTTAAGATAATTTCATACACCAGCAGGGCAACTGGGAGCAGATAACTGTGTTCACACGTCTTTCCTACTTACCTACAAGCCAGACTGTGAAAACACATCCCTGAATGGGTGGAAACCTGTTTCTAAGTAATCGCTTTCCAAAGACTCAGATCAGCGCCAGGGTGAATATGCATCTGGGAGCATTCCTACTGCAGTTAGCCTGGTGGTCATTCCACACAAATAACTTTTAATGAACAAATACATTTTAAAACAATCTGTTTTTTTCAGAAAGCTGCAGGGAGTTTGCACTTTTTGCCACAATATGCTGTTTGCATGTTGTTTTGGGCCAATTCTTGTTTCCATGAAGCTCTGCAGCAGAGTTATCACAGATCGACAACAGCTACGTTAACAGGAAATACACCAGGTTAAAAGAAACCGGAGCTATCCTTTAAGATCGGTTTTAACATTGATATCCAGACATTTTAGGACCTGTGCTTACTCACAGGGAGACTTTCTCACTCTGATTTCATTTCTTGCACATACTTTTGTTTATTGTCCTTGGCCATCTTCACTTACATTTTATTTTTCTGTCCTCAGGCGGGGAGCCCTATCAGCGGATACCAAAAACCTCCATGAGGACAGAAACCTGAACGTCTTTGCTTTCTTTTCTCACCTTCTGCGAACCAGAAGATAAGATGTTTTATGTGCTTGTGGTTAGCTTGCTTTCCACTCATTGTTTTAAAAAAGCCAAACACTCTTGGAAAAACATACCCAGCGAAACCACACTTTCATTGTTTCGTTACCACTATTGTTCACCGTGATATATGACTGAAATAAAATACAGTGCGCTCCTGTCCTTGCCTTTGGTGTCACACATGCACATCACGTGTGCCTTAAAGTCTGTCTGGTCACATTTTTCAGTAATTGTTCATTGTTCAAACCTTGTAATCAACACCACTAACAAGAGCACAAGCACCTGAGAATGTTCTCTTTTGTTGTTTTGCCAATGAATCGTTTCAGGAAAACCAGCAGCTGGCGTGCAGAGGAAACAACAAATGTGTTCTTTCCACCAAAATGAATGTCTGATAACTGTTCTCCCCAGTGGTTCATCTCGACTCTGATGATGGAATCTCCTCACTCATCAGATGGCAAGAATCTAAAAAAAGCATGTGGCTCAGATTAATAGCAATGACTTAGATGCTTTATCATATGTGAACCATATGATACACACAGTTTAAAGGCAGTTTACACATAATGAGCCAAGATATTTAAAGTATGCATTATGTCACACGGCTCATTAACTGTGCATTCACTCTTGTAGATTGTTGCAGTCAACATAAGGAACTGACAATTTATTGAAGACTGAAGAACGATTATTATATTTCATTATTAAATAATAGCAGATTTATGAGGATGATATGAGCTGCTGCAGGGAAGTTAGCAGTGTGCTGGCCCCTTTGACGAAATGCCTGTGGGGTTTCTCCATAGGCTTTTGCCAGTGGGATTTAAGTTTCTGATACTTTAGCTCACATTTAACATCCAGAGGACAATATGTAGAAATTTGGACCACCTTTATAATTCTAGAGTGTACTTAAATCCATAAGTTTTGAAAAAAACACCTGCACACCATCACTCTGGACTTTGACTCAAACAGTCAAGACGGGATTGAAGTGCAGACTTTCAGCTTTAATTCAAGGGGTTTGACAAAAAAATGGATTCACTGGTTAGGAGTTACAGCCATTTTTATTCATAGTCCCCCATTTTCAGAGGCCCAAAAGTGATGGGACAAACATCAATTTAACTGTAAGGATTGTTTATAATACTTTGATGAAAATCATTTGCAGTCAATGGCTGCCTAAAATCAAGAACCCATGGGCATCACTGACTGCTGTGTTTCCCACCTTGAGATGTTCAGCCACCACCTTCAGTCACTGCTCGTTTGTGGGTCTCTGCCTTCACTTTTCAGTTCTGCTGCTCTACTGCTTTGAGATCAGGTAACTAATGTGTTCATGGAAGAAGATCCCATGTCTTTGCTTTGAGAAACCCTTGGCTTGCTTTTGCAGTATGCTTTGGGTCATTATCCATTTGCATCCTGAAAAGCCGTCTGATCAGTTTTGCATTATTTGGCTGAGTCTAAACAGAGAGTGTAGCCCTGGTACAATTCAGAATTCATCCCCGCTACTTCTATCAGCAGTCACATCATCAATAAACGCTAATCTTAGTTACGTTGTGGCAACCATACATGCTAATTCCATTGCATTGCCTCCACCATGTTTGACAGATGATGTTGTATGATTTGGATCATGAGCGGTTCTTTTCGTTCTCCATAATTTACGCTTCCCACCATTCTAGCAGAACTAGGCAGGCTCTTTTAGAGGTTTTCTGGCAAAATCTAATCTGGCCTTCACATTCTTGAGAGTAACCAGTGGTTTGCACCTTGTTGTAAACCCTCAGTGTTTACGTCCATGAAGGCATCTCTTGCTTGTAGATTTTGACGATGATACACCTACCTCCTTGAGAGTGTTCTCGACTTGGCTAGATGTTATGAAGGAGGTTCTCTTAACCAAGGAAAGAATTCTGTGATCATCCACTTTAGTTGTTTTTTGTGGTCTTTCAGCCCTTTTGGTGATGCTGAGGTGGCCAGTGCATTCTTTCTTTTTAAGAATGTTCCAGATTGTTTTGTTGGTCCACTGCTAAAGTAGTTGCTATCTCCATGATAGATTTATTTTGCTTTTTTTTAGCCCAACAATGGTCTCCTTCACTTGCATCAACATCTCTCTTGACCTCATATTGAGAGTTTCATTGAACAGTTAACAAATGTAAATTCAGGTGAAAGTCTGCACTTCAATTCCATTTTGATGGTTTGATTAAAGATCTGGAGGCAGAATTACAAAAAAAGTTACACTGTCCCAAAACTTACGGTCCTACCTGTAATAATCAAGAGTTCAAAACAAAACATAAGGAAACCCACAAGAAAACTTTTTCACTAGGAATGGAAGTAAGATGAACGCTGAAAGAATAATACATAAACACTGAGGGACCTGATTCAAAAGCAGCCAGAATAAAAACAGTGAAATAACAATGAAAACAAACCAGAATCAAACACGACCTAACACTCATCAAAATCTAAGATCTGTAGAACAGTAAAGAAACCAAACTGAACCCACCAAATCATAAATCATACTAAACTCAAAATCCTGGCAAAACAGCCAGGGACTATGACAGATACAGTATCTAAAAGGAACAAGTCGTGCCTATTGCCAGCTACTGAATGACAGTTCCAATACAATTTCCTATGTCGTGTTATTTTCTTAGTCCAAAGACAAATCCTTGTCCTCATCCTCCTAATGATCCATTATAGGTGTAAAAATAGGTAAAAATATATTAATTTTCAAGGGATGTGAAACGATTAACCTCCATGGCTGAGCAAAACTTTTAAGTAAACTTTTTAAGTTATCCAAGATCCTGAATTTCACCACCTCTTCTTGTTTGATAATTAGCCTGCACACCTGAGTTCATGCTGGATATTGAGGTCGCTGTACAACGAGGCTGACTTTCCATTTACAGTCCAGCTGAAGCCAGTTGGGTCACGAACTTATTAAACACCAGGCAGCAGGGGAATACGAGGATTTAAAAGTAGTTTGATGAATCATAAAAATGTAAACATCTACTAATGAGAAATACTGTCAAATAACCCAGGTAAAAAGGGAGATAAGGAAATTTTACATTCACTGGCCACTTTTTTTAGATATACATATTCAACTGTTTGTTCATGCAACTATATAATCAGGAATTCACATGACAGCAACTCATTGTATTTAGGCATGTAAACACGGTCAAGGAAGTTCAAAACAAGCATCAGAATTGGAAAGAAAGGTGATTTAAGTGACTTTAAAAGTAGCATGATTGTTTATACCAGAGGACAGAGGGGAAACACCAGACTGGCGGCTGTGGCTCAGGAGGTAGAGCAGATCGTCTGCCAGCACGAAGGTTGGCGGTTTCATTCCTGACTACTCCAGTCTACATGCCGAAGTGTCCTTGGGCAAGACATTGAACCCCAAATTGCTCCAGCAGCAGAAGACTACACCGGGGGCCACTCCTGTTGGCTAAGAACAGGAAACTGAGGCTGCAGTTCATATGGGTTCACCAAAACTGGACAAACGAAGAAAAAAGTTCACCGTATCTGATGAGTCTTGATTTCTGCTATGACATTACGATGGTAGGGTCAGAATTTGTCATGACAGCATGGATCCATCCTGCCTTCTTCAGGCTGCTGGTGGTGTATTGGTGTGGGGGACTTTCTTGGCACTGTTTGGGCCCCTAAGGACCAACTGAGCATTGTTTAAACGCCACAGCCAAATTAGTTCTGTTCTCTCACGTTTTGAACCAAAGATTTGGTTGATTTGGGGTTGGCTTTAGGTTGCCCTTCTTCATAAAGAGAATAAAAAGTGCCAACTTTCAGCTTTGGTTTTCCAACTCAGGAGAGGTAGTTGATGATTAATACTAGTTTGTACACTCTTGTATTGCCAAAATTGAGATAACTTTTAATGCTGGTATTATTTTGATGAATTAATGACATGCAAGGAAAGTCATATTTCTCTCCAGTAAAAGGTCAGAATATAACTGGTAAAATGATAGACATTTATGAGTCTTACCCAAGCTCCAATTAAGGCAGTTTTAGTGTAGTAGCCAAACCACTTCCACTGCAGACAGCAGTGTCCATTACTTTTATCATGTGATTGAAACTTCTGCACACAGTCATTAGAAATTTGCCCATATTAAATAAATTACTTTGGAAAGTCTAAAGGGATCATATGATTTTTACACTAAGGAGACTATGTGATTTGTTGACTGCTTGTTTGTTTACAGGATTGCTCAAAAAATTATGGACGGATTTGCATGAATTTTTGCCGAGGTGGAGCTTGGCACAAATCAGAGATGATTAATTACTGGAGTCTGAATTTGAGTCCAATATATTTTGGAAGGATTCTTTGCCATTAAAAGATTTACAGCATTGGACATTTTATGCCAGCTTCACAAATACACATCAAACTGAGAAAAAAGAAGAGAAATTAGGTGACATCGTCTTAATGTTGTCAGGAAATGAACTAATCTGGCTCCCAGTATTTCACTGGATTTAGCGGCTTGATTCAGGCACGGCCCGGAGGGAATTTTCAGCCTTGGCGGTGATATCTAGTCTCGGGCTGCTCTTGTTTTATTTAAGCTTATTTATGTGTAATCATACAACTCGTTCACGCATACTCTCTACAGGCCTGATTGAGAAAGATGCTAATGAGCATGCTCCGTGGGTCCAAAAGTGGGAAAATGCGGAGCTATTCAGGTACACCAAGGAGGAAGGCTGAAAACTTTTTTTTTTTTTTTTTTTGGCTGACGCAACATTCAGCAGTTTTCATTCAAATTAATGAGGAGCCATGTTGGAACTGATATCCAGTTCACCTTAAGACATCTGTGGTCCTACGCTGTGATACATTCCCCTCAGCAAGGCCAAGTCATTAGTTTTTGGTGTGCAGTGAAGACATTTGTGCGTGAGATCAAAAGATTAATATAAGAAGAGAGATCATGGTTTCAGCTTTTATTCCTTGGAATTTACATCTAGCTATATTAAATAGCATAGATGATAACACATTTTGGATCATTTTGGTAGCAAAAGTGTTGGAACAGAACGATTTCAGCTAAATTCAGGAATACTTAATATTTGCTTGCATATCCTTTGCTCACAGTAACTGAATCAAGCCCATAGACGCCTTCAGATTTCTGGTGACTTCGTTGGTTATGCCTTTCCAGACTTCTACCACAGCATCCTTTCATGGTTGTTTTGTGGAGTTTCTCCCTTCAGTCTTCTCTTCAGGAGGTGAAATGCATGTTCAGTTGAGTCAAAACTGTCAAAACCGGATGAAGCGCTTTGTTGAAGTGGCGGCGTGTTTTGGATCATTGTCGTGCTGCATAATAAAGTACCTCCTGATTAGTTTGGATGCATCTCTCCATAAACTGGCAGATAATATGTTCCTGCAGGCTTCTGCGCTCATTCTGCTGCCATCATGACTTACATCATCAATAAAAGGGATTAAGCCTGTTCCACAAACAGCCATGCAAGCTCAAGCCATGACACTACCTCCACCATGCTTCACTGATGCTCCTTTATGTCTAAGATCACAAGAAAATTCCTGTTTTGCATGGTCTTTCCATCACTTTGGCAGAGATTAATCATTAATCATTGTCTGATCTTTGTTCCAGAACTGTTGTGGCTCATCTCTGTACTTTTGTTGTAAATTCTAATCTGGCTTTCTGACTTTTATAGCTTATCTTGCAGTTTGACCTCTGTATGGTTATCCTTAAAACCTCCTTTGAACATGGGCTGTTATATATCCACCCCTGATGATCGGTTTGATGCCTGTTGCTCAGCACATCAGTGGCTTCCTTCTTTTCATGACGTTCCAAATTGTGGTTCTGGCTGTGCCCAGTCTTTTTGAAATGCCTCTGATGGATTTACCCCTCGTTTTAGCTTCAGAATGGCATGCTTTTCTCCCACAGACAGCTCTCTGGTCTTCATGTTGACCTACCCTTCTTAACCGCAAATGTAATCTTCACAGGTGAAACCAAAACTTAAGCTGAGAGGCTACTTAATGATTAAAGATTCAATCTTATAGGACACACATGTGACAAGAAACCCTTGCCATTTCACATGTTCCAATACTTAGTTACTTGGTTTGATATGATGTTTGACATATCTAGATCTACATACCAGGGAATAAAATCTGAAACTCTGATCTCTCTTCAGCTTTTGATTTGAAACACAAATGTCTTGAGTGCACCGTAAAAAGAAATGAATTGGCCTTGCTCTTCCAATACTTTGTAGGGGACACAAGCCAGCTCTCAGGGATTAATCAACCTGTTGGAGCCTCCATTATTAAGCCAATTACATCTCTGCTGTCTGTAGGTTGCAGCCAATTGCAGTTCAGTCAGCTTGTGAATTACTGAAGTGCTGTGAGCCATGGCACAGACCTTCAAGCACTTGCTTTTTGGTGTTTTGCAGTCTGGATTTCAACATTTAATATTTTCTATTGAAAAAAGACACTTCTTCATTTATTCGGACTGCAGCAGGTCTCACATTTGGTTTTCACCAGTCTGGATTTCTAGACCACCACGGGTGGTCCTTGTGCATCTCTAAGCGCCCCTGCCCCTTGACGAGTGTGCATGTAACTGGAAAACGACGCATGAATGCAACAGAGGGTTGCGTAATACCGAAGCTGAGGGCAGAAGTAACAGAGGCGAGGTGATGCTGTTCTCAATTTACCGTACGTCTCGTCAGAAAGGTGTGGCCCCCGGATTTGCGGTGGCGCCCTTTACCACGAGGGACACCAGTGGCAGCGGCAGCAGCCTGCCCTCTGACTGCAAAGCGCTAACAGAGTCTGACCTAAATGGGCTGTGAACGGCTGAGGTGTAGCCAGAGATTAACAACGTGTGGCAGCTGGAAACAGATCGCCTTTGCACACAGTAAATACTGCTGCGCCCTTCCATGCAGAACGAGACTCAGACGTTATAGGCGTTATTAATAGAACAATTATAGGTGCAGCAAGAATAGCATGTTTATGTCCGAGTGTCGTCACAGCCAGGGAAAACACATTACAGACATTTAACGCCAGGATATACCCATTAAAAAGTGAGACTTGTTAAAATGGAGACCAGGAGACTTGTATTTCCACGTGTGACTTTTGTCTGTGCACTTGCTTGTACAAACACAGATTATGGGGAGCAAGCATGTGGTGTCCATAGCTTATGTGGATTATAAAGAGCACCACATGGGTTTGGAAAAGGTTCCGTTATTGCAAATAGAAAAGTGTTTATTAAACATTTATGAGAGCCGGGGTCCATTTGGAGAAATGTCTCCGCTCACAAAACACACAAAAGTTGTTTGCGGTTTGGAGCGCAAACTAAAATACAAAATGGTGCAACACAGAGCCACGTCTTTGTCGTTCCTCATGGAGATGAGACTTCAATCCAGCGGAGTTAGAAGTTGTTTACCCCCGCGTCCTCTGTGTATACAGCTGTTTGGTTTCTTCAGATTGATTGCTATGGATGCTTTGGGAGTCCTCTTTGGAGGAAGAGGCAAACTGCTTGGTCGCATGCTAATGTGCAACAGAGCGAGATGATTCGGCTTTCCCACTGACACTGTTTGGATGAGTATGTAAATGTTTAACAGTGGCGTGAGTAAACGCACACAAGGGTTAGGTGTTGGGATTTGAGGGGGCCTTGTTTGGCGGCAGAGGATCTTAGCCGTTGACGCCCATGCTGAGCACTCACAAGCGACCTCACGGCACGAAGCTGCATGTAAACATAAAGCTGTTGTTGCCTTACAGAAACACTGATCTCACATGTAGAGGAATCCTCATGAACCAAATAAACAGCTTAAATTGCTAAATGCAAACCTGGCTGTGTAACAAAGAGAGTCCTGGGCCTTTACTTAGCAGTTTGGCAGAACAAAATAAAGCATGCAGCACATTTTAAGGCATTTGTGCACTTTTGTGTTGGCGTGTTGGATTTAGTTTTGCTATGCGGATGAAAACTGGAGGGATGAGAAGAGCTGAAACACAATGAAATATGGAAGCTCAGAAGAGGTATAATGCAAGTAGGAACTCCGCTTGTCACTTTAATCCTTCGATAACTTATTTTTCTGGCCACTAGGGGGCCACTGTAAGCAAGTTTGATGCATGATACATATGGACTGTATTTAGGTGATCTGATGTTGGCATCCTGACCACCGCCGTATTGTCATATTTTGAATACAGGATATCAAGTAACGAGCAAGCGACATCTAAAATCTTCATGGGTGTAGTACCATGAAGTACAGCCCCTGATTCAATAGCTTGCAGAACCATCTTTAGCAGCAACAACTTGAAGTTATAATTTTTTTGTATGACTTCATCAGTCTCTCACAGTGATGTTGACAAATTTTGGCCCACTCTTCCTTACAATGTTGCTTCAGTTCATCGATGTTTGTGGACATTTGTTTATGCACAGCTCTCTTGAGGTCCCACCACAGCAGAGTTATTATAGTTTTGTATTTTCTAATTAGTTTTTATTTTTTATTTCATTTTGAGTTTTTGTTTTGAATTTAGTTCAGTTTCAGTTACTTTCCAGAGTGGGTTTGCTTGTTTCA